>JACEGR010001683.1:0-156516 GCA_014170235.1 Listronotus bonariensis
ATTTGGCTGTTCTGAAAGAACCACGACCATCTAGTGGCAATTATAACAAATGTTATTAGTTCAAGCCACAACAGTTTATTATCAAGCAAATTAAAAACAGTAAAATTTAGCATTTTAAACCGATGAATCGTAAACTGATATTGCAGCTGCAAAAAATCGGCATATGTATTAGTTCGGTATTTTAATGAGGAGGGTGTGGAAAATTATAACATCATTATGGGAATTAACTTCTGTATTTAATAACAAAACAGGACTCCAAAAGGCAATGCAGAACACTTATTCAACACAATAATGGACATTTTATAAATATAATAATACCGCCAAGTAACATTATTGAATTTACCGCATCAGATGGTTGTAATGTTATGATGGAGCCAATACAACTCAGTTGCATCAGATTTAAAGAACTTTGTCAGGAATTTTCATTTTTCAAATGTATACAGTGTGTCAAATTGTTAGGGAATGTATTGGGATATTGGAAGCTAGAGAGATAGAAAGACGGTTAAATGGGGAGAGGATTATGAGACCATTTAACCTTTAAAGTTTAATGCTTGGTTTTTGATGACAGCCGTATCTCGTTTGGTTTGAGGTTATTTTTAAGGAAAAAAAAACTAAAAATGTGCATTTCAGAAAAAAGTGCTGTAGTTTTTTTTATTTCTAAAATAATTTTGGAATCCGTAAAAAACATTTGTTAGGGGCTCAGCTTTTTAGGGGCCGCATTCCTGTATTTAGATTTTAATTTTAACGTTTCGGTTTTTAAGATATCATCATCAACTTTTGTTTTCTTATTCGCTCGTTTGTTTTTCTACATTTCAAAGAGCGTTTTATTCCCTTTAAATGATGTATAACACTTAATGAAATTTTTATGTTTTATGTCAAAAACATTAAAAACCATTTTTTAGTCCGAGTTAGCCATGACCTCTAGAAACAATTGCGAAATGTCGTTGCTAAGACAGAAGTTGTCAAATATTCTCATTTAGTTACATATTTTATTGTGTTATTGGAAAATTGTGTTAAACGTATCCACTGAAAATGCCGAGAGATTTTTCAAACAGAAGAGACATTTGACATGTTAGTTATTTATATTAAAAATCCACAGAAATGCGGAGGAATGCAGCAAACAATTAGTTTTCAGAAAGACATCAACCTGGGATAAAAATGTTCTCACACTACCAACCTACTTGCATATGGAAGTTTTGAAAAACCTCGACCAAAGAGTATCAAAAAAATAATGAAGCTCGAAATAGAAATATTCAGAATGTTTTGCCGTGTAAACAGTACGTATAATTTGCCGCTTCATAAATTTAGCCAAGCCAGCGTCCAAACTGATGACCACAAATGTATCATTGTTCTGGGAGTCTTAAGGCATATTTAAGATATTATTAAAAAAACGGTTTTCTTTTTAAAGTTTAACACTTTATATCTTAGAAACAAAGCATTTTTGGACCTGTGTTTATATAAGCTTTTTCCATAAAATTGGCTTAGAAATATATCCTTAGATTCCTTTACCGCAATTAAAAAACACCCTGTAAAAATACACTTTTTAAAATTTTTTACTTTTTAGACACGCCATAACCTCAAAAATGTAAATTTGGATAGAATTGTTCATTTATAGAAACTTTTCAACATTTATGATATGTTATGTTATTATTTGACATTACTTGGTAGTTAAAATACAGTATTTGTTTTTTTTAAGCAAAAAAATAAAAATAGTTTCTTGTTAAACTTTTTCGTCATATCTCCCTAATGGTTGACTTTTAATCCCATGTTTATAAAGCAAACTATTTACCATTTTAAACAAAGAATCACCTCCTAAAATTCTTTGCATTTGTTTAGAAAAATCCCGTAAAACAATTCCTTGACCAACATTAGATTTAAAAATTTATTAACGGTTTTAACCTGTATAGCAACATAATTTCGACATTTTTCATGTAAAAGTAAAAAATATACAATTCAACATAAGCATTTTTGAATTGTAAGAAAAGACCCGTCATTCGGCGACATTTTTGATTTATGTTAATGGAAGCTGTCTCAAATCTAAATTAATTGGCTATTATATCGACGGCATTAATTTTATTTTGTCGGGAGATAGCGAAGCGTCGAAAAATAATTAAATTTGATCTTAATTGTAAAACCGGTAACATCTGATACAGAATAAAATAGCTTGATTAAACTTTTTTCATTATATTTGTTTTTGTTTTATTTATACTTTTACTTTTTCCAACTCTTTTTTATGCTTACTTTTAATTTAGTAGCACACACATTTCTCTTTTCATTCCTGTAAGACTAATGAAAGACCAATTTTTTTCTTTTAAATGTTTATCAGATAGTTCTACTTCACAATTGGTAAGACTATTTGAATCGTGGCCTAAATAATATAGGTATGTTATTTTGGGTTTCAAAAGTCCAAATCGTGCATAAATATAACTTAATTGCTGACACACCTATTATTCTTATTTCTCTCTGATCTTACAATAAAAAGTAATTGATTACATGTTATCTAAATACAAATTTGTGTTAAAAATTGGTTTATCAGGTCACAATTTTTTCTTTACATTAAAAAACCAAAAAAAAAAAAAACACAATTTTTGCCGTTTTCTGCAATTGCATATTAATTAGTCTCATTATTTAGGGTTGCTTTATTTTATTTTTTTTTAAAGAAAAGTTATAAATTTATTATGGTTGGTAGTTTAAAATCGTTTAGGTATTGTTTCTAAAGTATTATTGCTGGGTGGTGTTTAATTGAGGCATTGCATTTTAAATAGTCAACATGTGCAAAAAGCTTTTTGTGCTTTATCAATAATATAAAATAAACCATACATAGAATAATTTCTACAAATATTTTAATCTAACTTTAGAACTAATATTAAACAAACAAAAAAAAATATTGCAGAAACTACTTGACCTAGGTACAGGTTGGAAAAATGGTGGCGTTATAAAAAATGTCCTAAATTTTCAATTTCTACAAAAGAAACCACAATATTTTCTAAATTTGATGAATAAACCCTATATGTATAACCCATAAAAAAACGTAACACCATAAAAAGATGTTTAAAAGAGGCTTTTAATAGAAAGCTTTTTAAAAATGCAGTTTTTTTAATTGCCCAATGGTAGACGTGGTCAAATACATTTTAAATTTGCCAAAATCGATACCTGTCATACCTGCGCGCCGGCAAAGCCACCGTAGTGCTTAGTGAATTCCCATTTCATGTATGGTAGGTATAGGAGCCTCACTGTACAAAATCTCAGGTCTGGTCAAATACATACAGGTAGCCTTACACTGGCTCTACTACTATAAGCACACTTTATAAAAAAAAGAATGTAATTAACGTTCTTAGTTTGGTTTTATGGTTTAAGTTACTATGTGTATATAAGTGTTTTGATAAATATTTAAAAATAATAAAGTTAGTAAAACTGCTATTTGGTATCTTATTCAACTCTTATTCAACTCCTATATTAAAAAAATGTATTTTTAAATAAAAAGTAAAAAACCTTTAAAATTTTAAATGAATTAAATTAAAATTTAAAATTTAGATTTAAAAGCTTAAAAAATCAAACTTACACGATGCAGAGATATTATTTCAAGATATGTTTTAGCGTATTATTCTAAGCTAGAGCAAACAGTTGGCTTTGCTGTTATATATTATTTTGTTACTAGTCATTCACTGGCAATATAAAATAAAGAGACGGGAAAATTATGTAAAAATATTTTTAGCATTTTTAAGTTTTAAATGTTTTAAAATAGTAGTTGAAGCAGTAACAAATACCATTGTAAAATATTAAACCGCGTGTCTACTAAAGTTTGCACAATATGGAAAACTTTTTTATTATTAATTTTACAAAAAAATCTTTCTTAAAATTTCTTCATGGTCTTAAACCCAAAATTCAATTATTAGATATACATCTTTTGCAGTGATATACCTAGTATGACAAAAATATGAATTTTGCTCAGGAGGAAACTACCTTAAGTTTTTATAATATCGAAAATTTTCATAATAAAAGATCTTTAAAATTATTCAGCAAACTTTTTTTTGCGATAACGGCGCTTCTGTGGCGTTTTGCTGTTTTGATATAAAACATTAAAAAAGTTTTCCTAAAAATTAACAATTTTGCATATTTAAGTGTTATCTTTAATCCTAAATATCTTTTCGTTATAAAATTTGTCCATATTATAAAAAAATAAAGGCGCGCTTGTGGCTGCTTCGGTTGTATCGGCAAGCGTCGATCTCCGGAGTTAAGCAGTGGAATGCGCGCCCATAATTTGGATGGGTGTCCGGCGACAGCGGTGTTTTGGGCAACGGCACACGGTGTTCTGCCCGGGGATGCGGACCGAGCAACAACCATCCAAGTTATGGAATGAATGGTGTGTGAATGAGAAGGAGTAGGGGTCAAGGTACAATAAGCCTTCAGGCTGCAGTGCACCACCTAGGGGGCGGTCGTCGGACCTGGGTGGGATGACCCCAAAAGGGTGAAAAAAATAAAAAAAAATAAAAAAATAAAGTGGGGTAGAGTGGGGCAAAATATTTTAAATAAAAGAATGCATTTATCCGAAGGTACCCAAGGATGGGGCACTTCTTGACTTGTATAGGGTGCATTCGGAGGCAAATTAAAAAACTATAAAGACCAAGTTTTATTTAATACTAAAATATCCTAATAAACACTAAATCTAAGAAAATCCCAGCTAGTCGTGGAGTGCCTTTCACAGAAAATGGTTTGGGCAACTTAAACTCTATATCGCATCTAAAAATAGTGCTTTGTCTTTGACTGGTGAATACTGAAATATATTTTTAAAAGTTTTAAGGCCTTCATTAAAACCTACATGATCAGATACATTTTTTTGTAGAAAACCTTACCAATATATAATCTCCGATCATAATTTGTTCATCATCCAAAATATTAAAATGGGTTAAGTACTGGTGATCATTTACAGTGATATAAAAATAAACAAAAGTTTATTAAAGTCATCATAGTCAAATTTTATGTCAATGTCCAAATCGATAGAACGTTTTTCTTAACCATATTGTCAAAAAACTCTTAATCTAATTTAGATATAAAGCTATTACTTCTAATAATATCTTGAGTTTTGATGATTGTCTAAAACGCCCTTTTAAATTTAATGGTGTTATGGGTTTTTCCGATTTATGGTCATCAACTTTGAATTTTCTTTTTGTGCCTTTTTTTCTAATTCTTTACCTATGTTTTTTTGGTGTTCTTGAATATATTTACTTGCCATTGGTCAGAAAAAAAAACTTTAAAAAAGCAAGTTATGGAGTCTTACGTACAAAAACATGCAAAATTACTTAGGCAAGTGAATTTAATTTGTATAAAATATTATAAAAACTGCTTAAGACTTTGACATACAACTAAGTCTAACCCCGTTAATTTGTTATACTACCAACTGCGTAATTATTAATTTTCTACGTATTTTGAAAAGCGGCAAATTTAACATAATAACCGAACGTGCTCCAGTCTACCCTACTATCCTTTTAAGCAAAATTCATATTTTTTAACCGAATTAAAAAAAGATTTTTTTTTCTGTTTTTTTTTTGTGTGTGTATGTTGTTTTTTTTATTTAAAAGAGTACACTTCCGCGATGGCTCTACAAAAAACAAGTAACGATCTCAAGAAAGAAAGGTAATAAACTCTTTTTTTTCTCTCTTTCGTATGTTGTTTGTGCGGCAAAGCTGCCTCTAAAAAGGTATTTACTAAGATAATAAAGAATAAAGTCGCTTAAAAAGAAAGAAATCAGGGGCGTACTTAGATTCGATAACCTTGGCTTAAATTTTACCGAACTAAAAGACGTACTAGAAGTGTTTTTAGTGAATGTTTACCGTTAAAATAGTAATAATAATAAACTATTTTATAGTTCTTGTTTTAGTTGTTTTACGGGAGATTACGTTTAAACAAAATATGTAATATATGGCTTTTCTCCAAAATAAAAAAAAACAATATTTTAAGAAAATTAAAACTTTTATATGCTATGAAGAACTATTCTGTCCTTACATATAATATAATAAAAGGCAAAATTGCTTTAAAAAGAAATAAATTATTAAAATATTTAATATAAAATTACTTACATACAGAGAAGGTTTTAGACTCTAAACAAAGAATCACAGGCTTCGGGTCAAAATTATTTTAATCCAATAAAATAAAATCTTAACAGGACATCAGAACATGAACTGAGCATATGGTCGCGACTCAAAGATGTGGTAAACAGTTTAACAAAAACTTATTGCTAAACTGGCTAAAAATGTCAAAAAACGTATTAATAGAAAATAAAAAGGCGAATTAACAATTTGGAATTTGACTTTTTGTTTTTTCAAAAGTAATTTGTTTTCAAAAGTATTGTCAAACTCTAAACTGTCAATCAGTCTTTTTCTTTTTAATTTAAAAGTTTTTTGTATTTCTAGTCAGTTTAGCAGTAATTTTTGGTAAAGTGTTTACCACATTTTTGAGACTTGACCATAAGCTCGGTTTACGTTCTGGCGTCTTGTTAAGATTTTATTTAATTGAATTAAAATAATTTTGACTGAAAGCTAATGATCACATGTTTAGACTTTACAACTTTCTTTGTATTTAAGTTATTTTATATTAAATATTTAAATAATTTATTTCTTTTAAAGTAATATTGATTTTTATAATATTATGCAAAAACAGAATAGTTTTTCATAGTATATAAAAATTTAAATTTTCTTAAGATGTAAAAAAATTTTTCGAGAAAATCCAAATATTCTTTGGTTAAATTTTAATAATAAACTAAAAAGAGAAAAGAAAAACATAAAAAAATTGTATCGACCTAAAAAAAATATATTTAGGTATAGTTAAAGTTTTTGTAAAAGGAATTTTTACTTACATTTATGATATTCATAAATCTTAATTGAAATATTATAAATAAAAAAAAGGTTATTTTTCCTTTTTCTTTTATTACAAATTCTATATAAAATCGTTGTTATATTCTAAATCATAAAATGTCACTAAGTGAGTTTTACTTTTAAATTGACGATATTATGTGGTAAACTAGCCCATGTTAATAAATAAATAAACAAAAACTCTTTATACTTTAATATCTTATGTTATTACCCGACTGTTTAGTTATATTTATATATATATATATATATATATATATATATATATATATATATATATATATATATATATATATATATATATATATATATATATATATATATAGAAGACATATATATATATATATATATATATATATATTCAGTAAAATATTTTTATTGTTAACTTTTTATAAAAGCTAACTTTTTTCGTAAAATTATTAATAGATACAAATATTTTCATATAGTGCAAGCTTTAGAAGACGTGCTAAATAAAGCTGTTAAAATTATATTATGTTGGTGTAATAAAATGACTTAAAATATTATTTGGGGACTTAACCCTTTTATCAAATCCCACAATAAAGTTTGTAGTTGGTGAGCTCTGCCTGAAAGCAACCGCCATTTAAGGGATTACGGTACTTGAGTTTCGCAGTAAGAACTTTGTTTTGCACTTTTAAATTTACATTAGGAAAATTAAAAAATAGGTGTGGGTATACTGGTATGCAGTTCAGTAACTATACCGACAAACTTTAAGAGCTAATTATAAAAAATAATAAAAATGAAAAAAAAAAAACTTTTTATGAGCATCCTTGTATGTCCTAAACGTCTTTGTTTTTGTACTACGGAGTGTTAAAAACTTAAGAAAATGTTCTTCTTTTATACTAATAAGAATATTTTTAAGGACGCTTTTTATGCACCAGAAGACATTTTTTGGCATACAATAAAAAAACATTTTAAGCAGTGTCGTCAATAAAGTGTTTAAGGCAAATATTTTTTTATAAAAATTTTTTTGAAATTCCCATTTTTAAAAATGAATTTGATTTCTTAATTTTTTATTTAATGTGGAGTTTTTGTGAAGATAAATAAAACCATTTGTAGCATGGTGGTTTCTTATCGTTAATATTAAATTATAGAGTAAAAAGTTACCTTCGATATTGATTTATTAAATACATAGGAATTTGACCATGCCGATAAATAGTTTTTATTTAGGCACTTGCTAAACGACTGCCGGTGGTTTTGCTTAATTTTAAAGAATAAACCACTGTCCGGCAGTTTTTTAAATATACGTATATGAAAACCGCCGAAATTTTTAATTAATTTGTTATTACCGGCGGTTTTTACCTATTTTATAGACAGAAACAGCCTTCCGGCTGTTTTGCATATAGAAACTAGTGAAAACCGCCGAATAATAGTTAAAGTTAACCTTAAACTTTATTATTTATTTGTTTTATTGTTTAACTATATTTTTATTATTGATATACAAACAAAAATGAAATTTAAAGACACGTTTGACACCTACAAAAATTTTGTAGATGCTCCACATAAGTTAATAAATATGTATGGTCTTTAAGGGCGGCCACTGTCCGTGTAGCAAGTGTTATAAATGGCTTAATGCATTGGACAAAAGGCCTAGATAAAATTGCTGTGTTACTGCTTACTGTTTAGAGCTAATGCCTACATAGTAAAGGTTGTACCGTGCCTGCATAGCACAGGCAGTAGTGTCAAAGCCTACCTAATGCAGCATTTATCTACCTATCCTGTTAAAATAACTTGGCAGATAAGGGGTACAAAAGATCAACATACCTTTCGGTCTGGTCGAAGTACATGGAGAGTCTTTTGTTTCCTTTACGAGCTGATGGATTCTCCACCCTTTATGTTACATACATGGTCTTTAAGGAAAAGATAGGCCAGAAGTATTTTAGCGGCAAGAAATAAAAGTGATTGTTTCATAGAACTAATACTAGAGTACTACCAATATGCATGTATTGAGGGTGCTGGGAGGAACACACAATTTTTAGACAAATAAGTTTCCACTTTTTAAGAATTTTATATTACATATATCTAATTCATGCTGACGATAATGTCCTAATAAGTAATTTCTTCGCCTTTCCTGCTTGACAGTATTTTTTTAAAGTGTTTTTTAGTGTTGTAAATTATTGGGTCCATGTGACGAAATAGTTTTGTAAATGTTTTTTTTTTATTAAAGGCTCTTGTAAAGTGGCTATCCAGCCACGAAAAGATAAATGCAATAGTTGTTTTATTTGCCTGTCCTCATTCCGCTATACTACTCCAATTTGTTTTTCCAAAGGGTGCTGTAAGCTAAACTACAATATTAAACAATAAAACCACAATAAACTAAACGCTTACGGCACGCAAAATAAATAATATTTAAGGTTAAATTAACCTTACTTATGTTTCGGCGGTTTTTATTAGGTTTTATTAGCAAAACCGCCGAACGACGGCTTCTATCGATCAAAAAGGTAAAAACCGCCGGTAATAACAAACTAATTATATTTTTTGGGCGGTTTTTATATACGTAGATATAAAAAAATCAGAAGATATCTGACTAAAGCCAGGCTTTTAGAAAAATATATGGCCCCGTTATATTATTTTTATGTTTTCTATGTGAATTTGGAAAAATGCCCACATATTTTGGTATATCCTGTATAATGTTAAAAAGAATATTTCTCAGTAAAAGAGTAAATATACTTTTCTTTACGTTTAAAGAAAAGTATTTATATTTACATATTTTAAAACAATATTTGCCTAATGTACTAAGAGAAAAACACTTTAAGGCCTGACGCGACAGTTCAAAATCTTTTGAAGTCTCTAAAGCTTTGCAAAAAATTAAAGGGATCAAATATTTTAAATTATTCTAAAATGGTTTCCTTAAATCGCTTGGAAATATAGCCGCTTTAAAGCAAGCAACCTATTTATTTTCATTTCGGTAAAGCACAATATATTTATTATTTTTTAACAGGTTTATTTCAAAGTTTCCTTTTAACACTGTATAAAATGCAAGAAGGTAAGAAAATTTGTCAAATAAATTTATGTCTGAAAATGCTTTCTTGTCGAGATACTTGTCGAGTTAAAATCTTAAAAAGAAAATTCCCTTTTTATTATAAATTTCTAACCATTGCAGATATTTAAAACAATTTGAAACAGTTTTATTTTACTACTAGATTACATTTTCTGCTGTACATTAAAAAAGTTACCAGTGGCGTTCAAAAAAAATTGTATTTAATTTTTTTGAAGACAGAATAGTACGCCACTGCCTTTTCTTCGATTTAATATTATTTTTAAAATATTTATTTACTCTTGGGTTAATTTGGTCTCCTGATATTTTTTCAAATGACAGACGGTATTTGTTTAAAAATAAAAGCAATTTTGATGCATGGCAAAATCGCTAAAATCCGATATGGTGTTATATTTCTAAGTTAGGTGTGTGACTGTGTGATAATAATAATTAAAACAAAATTAGTGGCGTACTATTTTTGATTTTAAAAAATCTATATATTTTTTTAATTTTTACATATAATGTAGTGTACTGGTGAAAGCAAGTGCACCAAATTTTGTAAAAATATCTGTAGTGGTAGGAAAGTTACAATAAAAAGGATTTTTTTCTTTAAACTTTAACACCTTGTATCTCCGAAAAAACATCCTAAAACATAATTTTTTTATAAATATTTCTTATTCTCTTGGATTTTATACAGTAATAAAAAAAGTAACCCGTTTAAAAATAATCTGTTTGTCTGTGTATATCTAGTTTTGTTTGGCCTTACATACTAGGTGTTTTGGCCACATAATAATTTTATTTAAAATTTCAGATGATATTTTTCCGATATTTTTTATTTAATAGGACGGTAATAGAATTAAAGTCTTTTTAGGGACTGCTATTAAAGATATCACATGTTTAGATGCGCAGTAGCTAGAAGCCTCTTCTTGGATTCTTACGACCTGGCGCAGTAAACAAATAGGTGCGTGTAGTGTAGTGTCTAGAGCGTTAAAAACGTTGAAACTGCGGACTCCTTCAGCAGTAATTAAATTAGTATGAAACTTGTTGGACTGTATTGTTAATGAGGTAAATTAAAAAGTCTATCCATTAATATTCTGCGATTTTAATTTTAAATATGCATAGGTATATAAGTTCACTAAATGTGCAACAAACTTTAAACTTTTTATTTGCTCATTTTTTTAGTAAAAATTCTCATTTTGAGAGAGTAAAGCAAAGCATAGTCCGAAGCTGCGTTAGAAATTGTCAGTTTTGTTAAAAGTCCAAGGATATATTCAGGTACGTCGCAAAATTGAAAACTACTTAGAAGTAAAAGTGTCTCTTATTTCAAAAATAGAACAAAATCCAAAATATAAATGTTATTTAGATCAAAGTTATGGCCGAATACCAAAACTATTCTTTTATTTAGATTCTGTTTCAATAATATTTTTAAAAATTAGTCCTAAACTGTGGGGAAAGCTTTTAAGACATTTTTGCAAATTACTTACTTAACTAGTGCAAACCAAGAAAGTGCGTGAAAATCAAAAGTTGCATAATGAAAGGGGCAATTTAAATATTTGAATTAAAAAAACAGTGAAAGTGTCAGAGAAAAAGTTCTGGAGGGATAAGAAGAGGTCAAAACCTGAAAAACAAAATTACAATTAATATAGTCACCCCAGTAAAACGTTTTTCCTAAGTAGCTTGGCTATTTTAAAAGATTTTTAAATTCGGTCTTCACTGAGCGTTTTGGAATATTATTGTGTAGGCCGCTCTGGAAGCACTTTTTTCATTTTTTGATTTTTGTTTTTTTATTTTTTCCAAAAAGGAAAAAATAGAAAAAGTGACTCCAGAGCGGCCTAGACATAATAATTTTATTAAGAATGGCGAAAGAATGAAATTTCCATTTTCACTAGGAAACTTTTATAATCAGAAAAATAAAAATGCAAAAAATTTGGAAATAAATCAGTAGGCTCATCTTAAATTTGTACATGTGTCAACAATGTTTCAACCCCCACTACGCATAACTTCGCGAGACGGCAAGTGCAGCCTGCACAGCGTCGCGCTCGGCCCGCTTAGTGACCACTGCTAGTATGTTTCTAGCTGCGGAAAGGGATAGAGTTTGGATAATTTTTTGCAAATTAGGATTTTTCCGACTGTGAACTTATGTTTGTGATTTATTAATTTTTTAATTACACATGTTTTCGTAAGACACTTTTATTAGGCCAATTCGTGGTTAAAATATTTATAATTGGATCCCGAATTTAATTAAGGTTTTCTCCAACTACTCGGGCACATACCCCTCCAAGCATTAAATCACTGAAAAACCTTTTCATAAATTAAATATAATATGTATTAGTAAAAATAATTACTATTCTGATTTTGTGGTTACTGGTTATAATATTATTCTGGTTGAGTCATTGTATTTTTACTTTCTTTTAGGATTTATTCTATTATGCTAATCTTATTAGGCAACAGTTTTTTCCTCGAATTAGGGTTTTCGGAATATTTGCATTCGATAGATAAGAAAAATACTTTTTTTTATATACCGTACGAAAAAACAAAAAGCCAAAAAAGAAACGATATAACTGCTTTTTCATATACATATGTATACAGGGTGTTTTAGAAGTCTGGGATCAAACTTCATGGTGTAATTTCTTATGTTATTTTCTGAAAAAAAGTTCTTATAAACATATGTCGGAGTTGCTTTTTACTGAGATACAGGGAGTTAAAATTAAGGAAAAAAAATAGTTTTTCCAAATATTTTTAATATGCTTGGGCCGATTTGGATAAAATTTGGTACATTTATTTAAAGTAGTAAGGCGCTTATTTATTTCTAACCAAATTGTTATTATTGGGTCCAGTGGCGTCTCGGTGGGCACCGCAATTTATATTATTGAGCAAAAAAGCACGCAACTGACTTTTTTGACGTTTTTATATTTTTTTTATATAATTAGGCAATACAACATTTTAGTCTTTTGTATTTTCTTCCTTGTGACCAAGAAAATCGAATCAAACAGCCGCCTTGACGAAATCAAGCAACAAATTTTTTCGTGGTTTTTGGGCAAAATTTGGTCATTTTTTTTTTATTCAATTTTTTACCGATTTCCAGTTATCGTAGAGAAAAGTGATAAACAGCTTTTCAACAGGCACAAATTAAATAATCTAAGGAATGGCGCAAGTTTTTTAAAAATTTTAAATAATAAAGCGACAATTTTAGGTCAAAATCGGCACTTTTTTAGTAAAATTCAAAAATTCATATCTTTTAAAACAATTTAAACTAGCGACTTAAAATTTTAATATGTTTTTAGAGCTAAATAGTAAAACATTTATGCTAAAAATTATTTTAAAATTTTAGCTTTAGTACTTTTTTTCAGAAAAAAATAAAATGTAAAAAATGTCCCATTTTTTAACAAAAAATGAAAATTTTAAAGCTTTATAAAACACGCTGTATAGATGATACGATTATGCTTAATATCTTGCTTTATAGAACTTTTCGTGTAAAATCCAATGACATTTACGTTTTTTTAATTCAAGGTCAAAATTTTAAGAAAAAAAATAAAAACATGCAAAAATTTTAAAATTTTTGTCAATTTTTTTTCATTTAAAAATTTCTCAGAGAAAATAAAACATTTTAAACAGAAGACCATTTAGGCGTTTTGATTCTAAAAGAAGCCCTTTCATGTCCCAGTAATCCCATGACGAATGATGTAACCGTTTTCAAGTTATTAAGCCTGGAAATTCGGTCAATTTTTTTCTACAAAATCGTAAATAACTCCGTTTCTATTTATCCGATTAAACTCAAAAACAACAGGATTCTGAACGGGACCATTTCTGACTTGTCTGCAAAATTTCGTTTCGATAAAATAAAACCCTGGACAGATAATTGATTACGCTCACCACGATTTTTAAAAAGTTACATTTTTTGCCAAACCCTGTACTTAACGTGCTCCAATTGTTTTGAAAATTTTTTGACAGTTATCCCATTAAGTGGCCAATTTTTCCTGAAAGTTTCAGCTTTCTATCTTTTCTCGTTTTGAAATTATGATTTTTTTTTTAAATGCACGTTGAGCGAAAATTTAGTATGGGGATGATATACAGGGTCCGTCACGACGAGTTGAGTCGACAAGTATATAGGAAACGCCTAGGAATATTTTTCTGAAAATTTATAAGGAGGGTAACTGAAAGAGCTCTCTTTAACAAAAATATTTTCAACTCTCGACAGCTTCCGGTTATACCGGAAGTAGACATCAACTTCGTTATTTTAAATAGAATGTCCTATTTTTTATTGAATTTTTGAATCTACGTTAAATTTTAATACAACTTTGTATAAAACATCATACACCTAGGTCTAGCCATTTTGCAGCAATTTCAGTTTTTCTCGAAATATTTGACAGATGCAACCTTAGACAAAAATAACAATTTCTTAAAATTCAAACAAGATAGGCTAACTATTTTCTGACTTTGATAAATAAGATCCATATCTTACCACTCACATGAAAATTGTCAAGAAAATATACAAGGTGCCCAAAAATTAACACCGTATTCTGATATTTTGAAAACATAAAAACTTAATTTTTTTAATGTCAACCTTATTTTTTTCTTCACCAATGGATTCTACGCTACAAAGAAGGGCACTTTATAATTACAACCCTATGTTTAAAGTGAACGGTTTGCGTATAAAGTGGAAAAAACTTGTTAGTTTTAGCGTGCCTAATTAACTCGATAGCTTCTGTTTTTTTGTTGATTCATTCATGCCAAAGCCAACTGACATTTTTGAGTGTCCTAATAAAGATAGAAATATTTCGTTTTTTCCACTTTATACGCAAACCGTTCATTTTAAATATAGGGTTGTAATTATAAAGTGCCCTTCTTTGTAGCGTAGAATCCATTGGTGAAGAAAAAAAATAAGGTTGACATTTAAAAAAATGAAGTTTTTGAGTTTGCAAAATATCAGAATACGGTGTTAATTTTTGGGCACCTTGTATATTTTTTTGACAATTTTCATGTGAGTGGTAAGATATGGATCTTATTTATCCAAAGTCAGAAAATAGTTAGCCTATCTTGTTTGAATTTCAAGAAATTGTTATTTTTGTCGAAGGTTGCATCTGTCAAATATTTCGAAAAAACTGAAATTGCTGCAAAATGGCTAGATCTAGGTGTATGATGTTTTTACAAAGTTGTATTAAAATTTAACGTAGATTCCAAAAATTTAATAAAAAATAGGACATTCCATTTAAAATGACGAAGTTGATGTCTACTTCCGGTATAACCGGAAGTTGTCGAGAGTTGAAAATATTTTTGTTGAAGAGAGCTCTTTCAGTTACCCTCCTATATAAATTTTCAGAAAAATATTCCTAGGCGTTTCCTATATACTTGTCGACTCAACTCGTCGTGACGGACCCTGTACATACGGCTTTTGGCCGCATGTAACAAGCAATACTTTTTAAGGTGTTTTTGTTTTTAAAACATTGTAAAAATCTGTGTTTTGTGTAAATACATTACTAGTGTAGTTCAGGTGCATCATAATGGGAAAAATAAAGACTGAAAAAAGCGTTTATTATGGGAAAAAAATCGCTAAAGAAAAAGAAACAGACGGTTCATTGGTAACACTAGCCAAGAAGATAACAGTTCGTAAGTATAATTTTAATTTTACAATACAATATCTTTTAAAAGGGAAGGGAGGGGGCTAAGTCACCCCAAGAACAGAACGATCAGTAATTCAACGAGTCGCATTCAGGGGCAGTCATATGAGGGGCCACCCAAAATCTGTATTTTTAAGGGATCTTGAAAAAAGTGAGGAGGAAATAAGTAACATTGAGCTAAATACTAGAGGACAAGGAGGAAATCCACTGTGGAGCCAAGAAAGAAGGTTACGATTAACCGCATCTAACTTTGGATCCATTTGTAAAATGCTACCTAAAACTAATTGTAAAAACAAAGTTAAGCAGCTGCTTTATTCTGATTTCCGAGGAAATGAGCACACTCGATATGGCCATGAAAAGGAACCTTTCGCAATTAAAGAATTTGAAGCAGAATTTAACATTAAAGTTCAAAATTGTGGCCTTTTTATCGATAAGAACTGCAGCGCTTTAGCTGCCAGTCCAGATGGTTTAGTAGGGTCGCGAGGTCTTGTCGAAGTAAAATGTCCATCTAAGGCCTTCAATCTTACTCCAACTGAAGCCATTAAAAATAAGATAATCAAATTTGCCACATTAGATGAAAATGGTAAAATGGCATTAAATTTAAAACATGATTATTACTATCAAATTCAAGGGCAGTTACACATTACACAGAGAGATTATTGTTATTTTATTGTCTGGACACCCAAGGGTATGCTTGTCGAAAAGGTAAGGACACGACGGTGATTTTAAATTGATTTAAAATAAAACTGGTTTGAATATTTTAGATTTGGAGAGATAATGATTTTTGGAAAAAACATGGAAGAAAAATTGAAAGTATTTTATTTTAAATGTTTGTTGCCCGAAATTATAGATCCTAGACACACCAGGAAAATGGAAATAAGGAATCCACCGAGAATCCTATAGATTAATGTTTTGCCATTTTGTATTAGAAAAGATATTGACTTTATATTTTGGGAATATAAAGTACTCATTAGGAGATTTAAAATAATGTGCCACAAGATCCCTCTTTCCATTTAACTTTTTTCCAATATGGCGTCAGCCGCCATCTTAAAATGTTCATCTGTCAATTTCACTCTAAAATATAGTATTTATGCATCAATTTTATATTTTAAAGTTTAATTTTTTAAAATTAATTCGATCAAAAAATAAAGGGGGGCATTAAAGAAATGCACTGTATACATATTAACTAAACCGTCATCTTAAATCACTTCATTAATAAAAAAACGCATCAAAATCCATTGAATAGTGGTAAGAAACCTAATAAAAAAATTGATACTTTCTGTATAATATTTTTTTTTATTTTATTATATACCTATTTATAAATCTTACAATTTAAGCAATTTTGTAATTTCTAGATGGTATAATAGCGTAGTTAAAATGTATTTTAGTTTTAGGGTTTTTTTTTAATTTAACATCTTTTTGACCCACCCTGTATGGCAATTTTATATTTTATTATAAACCATAGCTAGCTGTAGACAATTCCTATAAACACATTTTTTAATTGCAATAGTAACAACAATATCGATTTAAAATGTAAACTATTTTTTAAAACACTCTGTATATGTTTCTTTTAGATATTATTATACATAAAAACCTTTTTCTTGAATCACTCTATCTATAGAAAAAAAGCCGCATCAAGATCTGTTGAGAATAGTAAGGTCAATATCGAATTTTAAATATAAACTATTTTTTTAAACACTCTGTATATGTTTTTTTGGATAGTATTATACATATAAACCTTTCTTTTAAATCACTCTATCCAATTAAAAACACATCAAAATCCGTTGAGTAATATCGGATTTTAAATGTAAACTAATTCTTTAAACACTCTGTATATGTTTTTTTTAGATATTATTATATATATAAACCTTTCTCTTGAATCACTCTATCTATAGAAAAAACGCATCAAGATCTGTTGAGAATAGTAAGGTCAATATCGAATTTTAAATATAAACTATTTTTTAAACACTCTGTATATGGTTTTTTGGATAGTATTATACATATAATCTTTCTCTAAATCACTCTATCTATTAAAAAAACGTATCAAAATCCGCTGAGTAATATCGGATTTTAAATGTAAACTATTTTATAAACACACTGTATACATTTTTTAGGGTATTATTATACAAATAAACCTTTTCTTTAATCACTTTATCTATAAAAAAATCCGTATTAACATCCGTTGAGAAATATCGAATTTTAAATGTAAACTATTTTTTAAAACACTCTGTATATATTTTTTTTTGATATTATTATGCATATAAAATTTCCCTCTGAATTAATCTTATCTATTAAAAAAAAACCAGCATCAAATTAGTTGAGAATAGTAACGTCAATATCAAATTTAAATAAAAACTATTTTTTTAAACACTCTGTATATGTTTTTTTTTTGTATTATTATACATATAGAACTTTCTCTTTGAATCACTCTATCCATTTAAAAACCGCATCAAAATCCGTTAAACACTTTAAAGATTTTAGCATACATACATACAAACAGACAGAAAAAGGGAGCTTATTTTATACTATATAGTGATAGTAAAGACAAGTTATTTTTTTATGCTCGGCGCCGGATAGCGCGCCAACCAACTTAACTGCGCGAATTATTATAAATTGTAAAATAAAATTGTTTTGGACACTTTCTCATTCAAGGTTAAACGCCACCAAACATTACGAAATTACTCGAGCAGGCACGATTGCTAGTTGAATTATACGCTGTTGCCAAAACGTGTGCCTTCGTTGTAAAAACGTGGGTTTTTTGGATTTGTCACCCCCACCGATTACGCAACTTTCTGTTTTTTTTACACTTTTGGTTTTTTGCGCTAGTTAAGTATTTTTGGAAAAATGTCAAAAGTGCTTCCCCAAAATATTTTTTTACGCTTTAAGATAGATAAAATAAAATTTGGTATGTCGATGTTTGACACACTTGTGCATTGCGTACATGAAAATGACTGCTATTTTTGTAATTTTATATCGATCTATATATCATAAGGCAATTTCTTTTGATGCTTTTATTCTAAAAAAACAAATCACTGGATTGTAAAAAATATTTTTTTTAAGGTTTTTTTTTTAATTTTCCCTAGAACCATAGAACCAATAGAAAAAAAAATCTTTAAATTACTTTAGGGCGTTTTAATTAGGTTAATTTAATTTTTTTTTTTGATTCCCAATATTTTTCAAAACAATATTTTTGCGATTTTAAACCACCTTGTATATCTGACGGCAATTTTTAGTATAGTTTTAAGCATTTCAGATTTATGAAGAATACCTTTTTTCTTAATATTATTCCGTTTTACAGAGTGTATATTTTATACTGGAAGTTTCCGAATTTTGGTTAAAAAATTACCTACTGTGTAAACACAGGTCACGAAATGCATTGTTTCCAAGATACTTTTATTAATTACTTGTCATGGGATTTTTATAAACTTTGAAAGTATTATTTATATCAGTAAGGGGCTTATGTAGTCTTTATTTAATTAAGATTATTAAGTCTAGTGGCATCTCTAGTGCGACCTAGTGAGGCACACAAAACATAGGAAAAATTAATGATTTTTTCTTAAAATTTTTGTTGCAAAACCAACAATTGCAGAACTAAACAATAATAACACCTAAAAAAATACTAAATAAAGTGTTTTTCAAATTTGTTCTATGTTTCTTGGGTGGTCCAGGGATATGCCATGGAGAGTATTGTTTACACTGTATATTTTTAATGTATTTATTGTTGTGAAGTACTTTTATCTATGTATAAATTCTACCATCTACAATATAATTATTAATTTTGTCTAGCGCTAGGGGGGGAAGGCAGTTGCCGGTACCTGGCTACGCCCATGTTTGTGTTACAATTGTATTTTAAATTAAGCAAGTAAAAATACAGATTAAACATTTTTAAATATTTATCCTGATATTCTTAAGTTTTTGAGCAAAAAATATTTAGATACATTTCTGGACGACATGAAAAACATACGAAAAATTTTGTTTTATAAATTATTTTTATTTATATTTCTTTAATAATAAAACAAAAACAAACACTGGAGTAAATACTACTAAAATTTAAATTAACAAATTTATCCTTACCAAGTTACAAAAAAAATATTAGAAACATTTCTGTAAAATAGACATTGCAACACAATTTAGTGGACGTATTTTTTTTTTGTCAAAAATATTTGTTCAGGAACTGCTCAAGACACCAGGAAAATAAATATATTAAAGTTTAGAAAAAAGTAAGAACTTATCTGCTTTCCATGATAAAAATAAAACCTACAATTTTTATTAAAACATAATAAGGCATATTTAAGACATTAACAAAAAACGTTTTTTTAACACCCTGTATCTTAAAAAAGCATTTTCAAACCATGTTAGGAATTTTTAATTTGTTTTTTCTTTTAAAAATATCCACCCTTTAAGTAATTTTCTTCATCATTAAAAGCTATAATCAAAAAAAAAAAAAAAAATATTCAGAGACTAACATATTATTTATAACATAATCTTCCTATTGGCAAGTTGTGACTAATTTCCTTTTAAGGAGTGCTTTTAGAGTAAAGCGTAGAAAAAAACTGATGGTCTACTCTAGAAAAGAAAAGATTCTATTATTATTTGTACTGGTATGCTATACCATATCAGACAAGTGTAAAGTTCACCGGCAATGCGTAAAAAGATGGTCTAACGTTTGTAGAATACCAACAGTTAATAGTTAAAAAACAATTCCGGCAAGCAAATAAGGCGACACACCGCACAGTGAGACGGTATGTGGACAAAAATGCCAAAATTATTATTTGCATAACATCTTAAATGTATAATATATGTAATAATGTGTAACACCTATAATTATAATGCACTATTACTTTTTGTATTAGCAGAGGATTGTATTCTACTTAATTATTTATAAAACAAATATTTTAATTCAATTAGACTAATACGATTTTTGTCCCTAAATCCCTATATCTCAACGCACTGTGCATCGATCCCCCATTGTTGTTGCTTTACTTATCAAAATACCTTTTTACTTAGCTGAATGTATATACTACAACAACTGCGGGTAAATTTAATAAAATAAAATTACACTTCTTTTAAACCTGATGCCGTGTTTTCGTTTTTGGAACATTGCCCCGCGCTTACCTCGCTTATTTAATTAAACCTGAAAGTTTTAAATACTTGAAAAAGGTTAAGTTTAATACTCTGCTAAAAGTTTTCTTTGCTGTTTTTTAGGTTAAAATAAAGTAAAGTCCATTGTATTTTGAAGTTATTTAGAAGTACTTGAGGTAATGTTTAAAGTTTAAAAGTTTTCCAACTTTTTAATACTTAATTTTAATATTGCTATTATAGAAAGAGAAAGAAAATGAGATATTGAGCGAAAAGAAATTTAATTATAATAAATTGGTTTTACAATGCCCATTTTGAGATATTTGTTTTTCTAGTGTAAAAATATGTGTCCAAAAGGGGGATTTATTCAAAGCAAAATACAACCAAAATATTTTTTTTCTTCTGAAAGCATAAGCGTACTTGCTAAGTGACTACCTTAATCTATTAAAAACCAACTTAAAACTAAGTTGATTTAAAAAGGTCACCAAAAAGAAGGCTGATTTTATACCTGTGCCCGGTGGTGCGTCGCCGAGCGGAACATAAGAAATCCCACGTAAATTTTAAGAGGGTTAATTATTTGCTCACCTGTAGATTTTACAAAAAAAACAATGTAGAATAAGTTTCGAATTTTTAACTTTGCGAACGACATAACGTAAAATGCCAACTAGACCAACACCACCCAGCCAAATCTTTAAAAAGATGTATGGCAATACCCCAAATATTAAAATATTTGAAATAATGTCTAAAAGCAAAGACACAAACACAGTGAGAAAACATGTAAAATCAAATTGAATCATAGTAATGATCATTGCGTATGACTCAGACTAAAAAAATCTATAAAATCAGCGAATTATTTTGACGGTTGAAAACTAGTTCACCACGAAAAATTGGGCGTCTTCAAACAGGGGATTTATGATCAGCAGTTTGATTACTTCTCTACGAATGCTTTTAACGAAATCCGCTTGCGTCTAACGGTTTCTGATAGTTTCTGACTGCTCTACGAACAGACCTATAGTAAAAAAGGTAGTAAAACATTTTTAGTAACAGATATAACCAAATATTTGAAGGCACTGGCCACTGGCCAAACAACCGCCGCGCTGTGCTGGCGGCATTGCTTAATTATAAAAAGAAAACTGCTGTCCGGCGGTTTTATCCATTTACGTATATAAGGGCCGCCAAAAATGTCCTTAATAAAAGTGGCTAAATTCTGAGGCAATAAAGTTTAATATAAAAAAATAATTATTTTCTTTTAAGGAATAGTTTGACATATAAGCTACAGGCTAGATTTTAATTTTAATCGCGTCAAAATATGAGCGTACTGATAGTAGATACAGTTTTAATAGATATACCGAAAACTATCATCATTTATTGTAATTTTTTTTTTAAGAACATAAAATATTAATTATGTTATAATATTTTCCAAACAAAATAGTAATTTTCCTAACAAGTGCGAAAAGCAATACTTTCCTGCATGGCCGGCAGGATGACTTTCAGGGGTGCAAAGTAGAAAAAAATTAAAATTTAAGTGGAAAAAAATTTTGAAGACCAAAGGAAAGGTCCTATTTCACCAAACACCCTGCTATATTCTTTTAGTCCTTTTAGTATATTTAATTTAAGTGGAAACAATTTTTAAAGAGTAAAAAGTAGAAAGTTCTCTTTCATGAAACACCGGCACTGTCTATATCTTCTCTTTCCTTTTTGTCCTCTCCTTTTGCTCCTTTCCCAATAGCCAGGGGGTGCATGCCTAAAATCAATAATTTTTTTCAAACACTTACTACTTTTCATAAATTTTCAAAGCCAGGAGGGTGCAAGTGCGCCCCCTCCCGGCGCCCATGCTTCCTGTACGCAAAAGACACTTTGCGCAAAAGTTAAAAAAGACATTTTTTGGCAATACAAGAAAAACATAACTTTTACCGGTGTCGTCCATGAGAGGTAAATATTTTTTTTAAGAAAAGAATGGTACGCGACTGCACTTTTTCTAAGAGTTTCTTGCTCTTTTCTTTATCTCCTACAATTCTTTAGTTTACACAAACTGACCTCTCTTCCAATTTTTGCTTTGTATTTCAAGAATATATGTTCTGTAGTTTGCTGGATTCATTTAATGGATGGTAATTATTTGGGTACACGCCAAAATTAAATTAAAGTACTAAAAACCAAAAAAATTTAAACAAGTAAAAAGATAATTAAAAATCGACGTTTCGGTGGCAAATCTGCTACCGTTGTCAAGACAAATGGAATAAAATAATAAAAAATAAAAACTTACTATTAATTAGGTTTTAAATTCAAAATTTTTATGTTTTTTTCGGATATTCTGAAACTAACTTTAATACTTTTTAATTTAATTTTGGCGTGTACCCAAATAAATACCATCCATTTTGTTTATTTAATGCACGATTTTCGCGTAAATGAATAAAACCATTTCTGGCATATCAAACTCTACCTAATAAAGAATAGTTATTTTTGTACAATTACTGTAGAATTTTATTATTAATAAATATTTACTCTTTAAAGCCCCCATAACGACACTGATAATTTTTTTCCTTTATGCCAAAAAATTATCATTTGGTGCATAGGAGGCCCCTAAATTCTTTTGTATAAAAGGATATTGTAAAAAAACATATTTTTAGGACATATTTTAAATGAAGTTTTTTTTTAATTTAATTGTAAAATTATTCCCTAAATAAAAATATATTTTTTATTTATTTATATTTCTTATTTAATGGCTAATAAATCATTTATATATAGATAGGGTATTAACCTACATTTAACCGAAAATAGTTTGACCAATTTCGGGACAAAAATTATACAAACATGGGTCCGCAAATTTCAGTCTTATGGTGCTAATTTAGCATACATTCTAAGCAATAATTAAAGGGGCGTCCATAAATTTCGTGAGATATTTTAGGGTGGAGGGGGTCGGAAAAAATCTTATTAAATCTCACGATGGGGGGAAGGGGTGCGTTTCATCATTCTAGTAACAATTCACATTGATTTTTTACCGCTAGAGGGCACTTTACCTACATTGAAAATTGTTTTTTCGTCATAATTTTTTAATGTTGACAGCTATAGTAGTTTTTGGCATGTTTTCTGATAGACCAATGCCAGGCCTTTAAAAAGGTGCTCTTTATTACCATCGCTAAACCTAACGGTTTAGACGTAAATCACCCTTAAAAATTAAGTGGTAAATTTTCTTTTCTCATTTCATTACCACCAGCTACCAAGTAAACAGCTATCAAATTATACTAAAGCTGTCAGTGTAAAATAAAATACGCCTTTTTAAACTATTTTATTTATAAAATAACTAATTATGGTTAATCAGTAAATATTCATATATGGATTATTGCGATATACATTAAATTGCTAAAAATTAATGAAACAGTACTAAAAAGCTATAAAAGATTTTTAAAATGTCCCCCATTTTCTTCAATACATTTCCTAAGACTCTTTAAAAAATGTCGTCTAACTCGATAAAAATTTTTCTGGTGTTTCTTTAATAATTTGGCACATTTCAATTATCCTGAAGCGAAGATCCTCGACGTTGATTACTGGAGTATTGTACACCAATTGTTTCAAATGACCACAAAAGAAAAAATACACAGGATTAAGGTCTGGTGACCTCGCTGCCCATGCCAATGGTCCACTTTGTCCTATCCATCGCTCAGGATACGTTGCATTTAAATATTGCCGAACACGTATACTAAAGTGGGACGGAGCTTCGTCTTGCAGAATCCACATGTTGGCCCTTACTTCCAATGACACATCTTCCAGATACAATGAAAAACCATTTTGGATAAAATCTAAGTATACGTCACCAGTTAATGGGCCATCCAAGAAATGAGGACCAATAAGGCAATCTCCTATTATCCCTGCCCACACATTCGGTGAAAATCTACGACGATGTTTCGTTTCTACCACATTGTTTGGGTTCTCGTAAGCATATGTGTGGATGTTGTATAGATTTATTATGCCATCACGTGTTAAACCAGCTTTGTCAGTGAATAATATGAGACCAATTAATCGATTATCGTGTTCGTACTTAGCTGGGATCTGATTGCACATTTCCAACCGTCTCGGCCGATCATCGTCATAAAGAGCCTGCACCATTTGTGAATGAAACGGGTAGAGTTATTCTTCTCTTAGTACCCTTCATGAACTAGCCTGACAGAGCCGCACTTTATTTCCAATTTTTCTAGTACGAGTACCTTAGTTAGTTATCATCAATAATTTCAAGCACTCTTTCTTTTTATTGCACGTTTCTAGCAGGTCTAGGTCTTCCCATATTTCCATTATAACTTTTAAAGGAACCACATTCCGCAAGCCTTCTGTGCACACTGGAAAATGTTTGAGCATGCGGGATATTTCTTTCAAGATAACTCTCCATATATCTTCTTGCCAACTTTGCATTACTATTTGCTTTTCCATAACAAAAATGGATATCACAATATTCGATATTTGAGTATTGGTAATAAGTCTTTATTAGTGATTTTAAGATCATAAATTAAATAGTTTAAAAAGCAAATTTATTTGATGTTAAACTGACAGCTTTAGTATACTTTGATAGCTATTTACCTGGTAGCTGGTGGTAACGAAATGAGAAAAGTAAATTTACCACTTAATTTTTAAGGGTGATTTACGTCTAAATCGTTGGATTTAGCGAGGTAAATCAAGAGCACCTTTTTAATGACCTGCTATTAGTCTTTCAGAAAACCTGCCGAAAACTACTGGAGCTGCCAACACTAAACAATTATGACAAGAAAACAATTGGCAATGTAGGTAAAGGGCCCTCTAGCGGCAATGTAAATTATTATTAAAATGAAGCGCAGACGAATTAGCCTATCTTTCAAATATTGTTCAAATCGGTTTTACTGTAAGCAGACAATTCAAAAAACAAAAAATTAAAACTTGAACTTTGACGGTTTGTAACTCGAAAACGAATGACATTTTGAAAAAAATTTATATGATGCTCTACTCTTATTTTGTCAAGTAGAATCACCCCTTAAATTTCCTGATAGATTTTTGAATCACCCTGTATTATAGGTTTTATACCAGGAATACCTTAAAGAATTTAAATTTTCAAAAATATATCAGGTGTTCCATTAAAATTACCAGGGTTATCATATTTAAAAGTTCAAATTTTCCAGCACTTTCGGTTAAACGAGAAGTAGTATTATAATAATCTTTAAAGGTAGAGTCTTTTAAAAGAACTATTTTAAGCATTTTAACTTTTTTTTTTGTTTTTTTTTCGCATAAAACTGCATATTGTGCTGTCATTTGGACATTTACTTGCTTGCTTGACTGGGTTTATGGCTTTGCTGCAAGGCACTCGCCAACATTTGGATATTTTTAAACGCCATTTTCTCCAAAACCAAAAAAAAGTTAGGTTATGAATATATAAAAGGTTTTTTTATCAAGAATTACCTGTAGAATTCAAATCCTACAAAATATAAGGGATGTTTCATTTAACATAATAAAGTGTATATCACTTCCGGTTAAACCGGAAGTAATACACAGAGTACTATAATATCTAAAAGTGAAATTTAGTAATCAATATAACGTCCCCAAATTTGAAAACTATGCGGTTGCACTAAAGAAAATAAATTGCGGGATTGTAATTTCGTTGTCACCCGGTATAGTACAATAACATTACATATGCTCGCATTCTCTGGTATTGTTTTTTTCTTTTTTTTTTCTTTTTAACTCGAAACCTCATGAAACTCTGTAAATTACATCTGTCAGCTTGATAGAACAAAAATTTTTATTTTGTTCTTGGTTATAAATAAAAACTCGTTTAGTCAGTTTTTTATCGATGCAGTTTTTATGCAATGGATGTTAACGCGCTGACACAAAACCATTTAATTTTAAACGAAAACTCAAGTCTCATTATCAACGACAGTAAAAAATGCAACGAATTTGTTATTTTCCACAACATTTTATAATTAACAGTTAATATTTTAAAACAAAACAAAAACTATTTTAATAAAAGACACAACTCCTATAACTACCTATGTATTTTAAACTAAAAATAATAATCCATGTGTAAGTATAGCACATAAAAAACACAGACAGGCTTCACATTTTTAGAATTTTGAGGGGATAATAAATATTGTCAAGTAGTATATAAAATTAAAGTTTTCTGTATCGAAATGACATAAACTTAATTACCTATTTGGTATAATATTATAGGCCCTTTTGCGCCAAAAATGTATAAAAAGATCCACTACATAATACTTATGCAGTAAAATCTGAACCATTCGGTATATTCTGATAAAAATTGAAACTATAGTATTGGCAAAGTGTGCATTTTTGAAAATAATAATGAAAACCTAAAATTTTATTGTGACAACTGTTCTTCGGATTGTGAAAAAAATGAACAGGAGGGTCCTGTGGCACATTATTTTAAAGCTTGTGACGAATACTTTGTAACCCTAGGTTATAAAATCAGTACCCTTGTCCACTACAAAATGATGGTACTTTAATTAGTTAGATATACAGGGTGTCCGAAAAGGTGAGGTCAAAAATGATAGGGGTGATGGAGTAAGCCAAAATAATGTTAGTACTTTATATAAAAGAAGTTCTGTGATGCTTCTTTAGGGAGTTATTGACCTTTAAAGTTAGAATAACAAAAATGTATTTTGTGTATAACTTTTGAACGGTTGCCACAATATTAACGTTATCTGGGCAATTAAATTAACTTATACCTACTAATGTTTTTTTACATAGGCAAATGATTGCGCAGTAACTTATAGTTATACAGCGTGAGACGGTATTATTTTATTTTATGTATGCATTTTTAACACAGGTGACAAATTTGTCATTTGGCTTTGACTGTTTAATTCCTTAATCATTTTTACACAAAAAGGGTATACCTTATTTAAATCAATATCTTTGACTGTTTTTCATGAAATCGCATTTTAATTCAGACATACCAATATTTTGTATGTAATAAAAATTCAATTTTTTGAGAAAATTTTTAAAATATGGTAAAATAATAAAAAAACAGCATTTTTTGAATTATAAAGTTTAAAGACTTACAAACACAATTTTTAAAATATGTTTAACACAGTTTAATCATTTCCTCACAAAATTGATTTTTTTACATACAAAATGCTGCTATGTCTAGATTTAAAAATTCGATTTTATGAAAAACGGTACAAGATATCAATTTAAATAAAGCATACCTTTTTTGTACAAAAATAATAAAGGAATTAAACGGTCAAAGCAAAATGTCAAATTTTTCACCCTGTAAAAAATGTATACAATAAACGAAAAAAAATCGTCTCACCCTGTATAATTTTGACTTACTGCGCAATCATTTACCTATGAAAAAAGCATTTTTACGAGTTAACTTAATTGTCCAAATATTAATAATACTCTAGAAACCGTTTAAAAGATATAAATAAAATGTTTTTTTAAATTTTAACTTTAAACGTCTATACCATTAAAAAGATTTTTAAAAAGGAAAATACCACATTTATTATTATTTAATTTTATTAGTTTTGGCAATATGATAATACATAATAGGTATTCGGGTAATAATTAAAATACCACCATTTTGTAGTGGGTGAATATTATTCTATAGATGGTTTTATAAAACTTGTTAGGAGCTTCAGAACTTGCTTATAGACTGTCATTTAAAATTTCGAACGGTTCAGATTTTAGAAGGGAAACAGACATTAGGTCCTCCCTGGATAGAAGCCTAATTCGTAGAGTTAAAAACACGATACACCGATACACGATACCTTTGAGCACGCTCTAAAGCAGCGTCCAAACTTGCAACACACAATTTGCCAAACATCCGTCCAAAGAAACCCACCTATTTGCGTGCTCCTTTAATGCAAAAAAACCGACAAGCTCTGAATCACCAGGGCATCATATGCCAAGCCCTTGAAACGACGTGAATTCCGTCCACGTTCACGTCCGCGCTATGTGGCGCGTTATTCGGCGCGGCGAATAGTTGCAAGTCTGGACGCAGCATAAGAACATCATAATATTATGTGGTTAAGACCAAAAGCTTGCTGGTGTAAATTATTAGAAGGTCATTATTAAAATATTAAAATTAGGAAAAAGAAAATAGAAACATACTGTCCGTCGACTCAAAACCTTTATATTTTGGGCACCTTTTTCTGACCTGCTAAAAATTCGGTAAGTCCTAGCTACCAGATCGCACCAATCTTCCTATCAATCTGATGTATTAATCAGACAAATAAAAATCGTTGGTTAGTTTTGGCTAGTTATAGTAAGGGGTAAATAAACTTAATAAAAAGAGAACTAACCAGAACTAACAATAAAGCTAAAAACTTGAAAATTAATTATTAAAAAAAAATCAATGTTAATTGGTTTTATTGTACCAACAGTTAAAATATAATTCGGTTAGTCCTGGCTATCAGATCTCAACAATGTTCTCATCAATCTGGGGCATTGATTAAGTAAATACGCTACGCCCGGAGCTTTTAATATAAAAAAATATTGTTTCTTAAAAAATATTTACCTTAACTCCTTAGGGACGACACTGGTAAATGTTTTTAATTGTCAAAAATGTCTTTGTCTATTCATGTCTAGGAAATGTTTTTTCTTTTATTTATCTAAATTGGTATGAAAATTATTATAAAAACGATATTTTTTTAATTTTTTACACCCCATAGCTTAAAAACTAAAACGTTTAAAAACATATGTTCACATAAAGTTTTTTTCCTATTTTCCATTGTAGAATCATGCCTTAAAGTTTATCGGGTAAGTTACTGGACACCCTGTGTAAAATATAAAAGCTGATTTAAACATAATAGTACAGATTCTTAAATAAAGTTTAGTTAAATGGTTAGTTTTTTTAGTCGTTCTTGACAAATTATTGTATTAGCTTTTTAAGACCGGTATTACCAAAGTCGTAATCGTATTTTTTTCATTTTAAGTTCTGCAGATTTGATATGGGACAAGTCTTATAAGTTTAAATGAAATCGGCATTACTAGATTTTTATTTTTTCTGATATTATTAGTAAATGCCAGCAACGATTGTTTAACAAACCCTATATCTTGCCTTTCCCCATATGTCTGCAAACTCCATAATTCAGACTTTGCTGTGATTTATGCCTAAATAGATTTTCTGGCAATATATTTTGAGATTCTGTAGAAGATATATGGTTCTAAATCAATTCTGCCTAAAACTTGTCGGTCTTATCCATAGAATTTCTTATTTATAGATTATACGGTAAATTCAAATGAAAACAAGCCAACTCCAGTAATTCTATTATTAATACACTTACTTTTAAAAAACCTAAAACACGTCGTATTTTGTTTTAAAATTCACTTGTTTAAGATTATTTCCTCACTAACAAACACCAACACAATGCCAAAAGACCTGAACTTTCTATTTTAAATGGGACATATACGGGGACGGTATATTTTTATGCTTTTGAATAAAAAGTGACATTCCGAGTACAGGGTGGTGCCTTTATGTTGACCTTGCAGGGAATTGCGAAAACTAAACGAGCAAATCTGATTGCAGAATCTTAATTTTGTTTTTTTTAATTCTTTGAAAAAGCAAGGGGAAAATATTTAGTTCAGGTTTGTTTTGGTTATCAAGTCTAATGATAAATATCTCGAAAACGAAACAGGTCCGACTAAAAACTTTTTCAGATTCGTAAACAGGGCCGCAAAAACCCCTGTATACCAAATTTCATTAAAATCGGGGTTGCGTCCGGTTTGTAAATAATTACCGAATATTTTATAGCAATTTTATATGAAGACTTAGCTCCCATATCGTTTCAAATTTGATTAAAGTATACCGAACGGTTCATATTTTACAAATGGGGATAAACTTTTGGTCCTCGCTATACTGGTTAAGCAAATATGTATTGGGATATCGGCCAGTAAGTAAGTAAAGCTACAAAAAAGGATGTATGTGACTAATCCAATCAAAAATGTTTGCATGCGGGTATTTTCGTTAGATTGTCCCTTTTTCTTACATTGCCCAAGTGTTATATTATTTAGCTTATTCTGTATAAAGGCATTTATAAAGTTTTTTCTATTGATTTAAATTATTTTAAAATATGGTTGATGAATTTAAAATTAAAAATAAAATTGGCAATAACTACAATATTATATTGAAAATGTAGGTAATTGTCTAGAAAGTTGCGGCAACTCCGATTTTGATGAAATTTGGTATCCGGGGGTTTTTGGGGCGCTGACCATGAATCTAATTTTTTTCGGAAACGTTTAGATCTTGAGATATTCGTCATCAAAGTTGAAATTGAAACCATTCTTATTTTTACTATATTTTTCCTTCTTTTTGTACAAAATTCTTGATATAACACTACATTGACACACAATATTTTATTTAACATTAAAAAACCTTTTTAAAACATCTTTATTGATTTTATGCCTTTCTTTTTTGATATTTAACCATACGATATAAAGGTTTACTTTAAATTAGGTCACTTTGTCTGTAAACATTCATTCACATAGGCGTATGCATGGTTACAGCGTTTTAGGAGTATATATAGTAAAACTAAGGATAGTTTAAATTTTAACTTTGATGATGAATATCTCGAAAACGAAATGTTTTCGGAAAAAATTCTTAAGATTCGTGATCAACGCTGCAAAAAACTCCTGTATATCTAATTTTGTCAAAATCGAATTTGCCACAACTTTCTAGACGATTATCAAAATGTAAGATAGGTTGATAATTATTGTTTGTCTAACCAGGAGAAAAATAAAAACTTTAATTACTTAGTCGTCGACGTAACGAATCTTCGGGTTTAATTCCATTTCGAGTTTACATTTCAAATTCGTAATTAATTTTTTAAGTTAGAGTTTCTTTTTCTTTATTGTAGTACGATAATAAGTTACTAACAAAAGTTTTTTTATATTTAGACAAGTTTTATTAAAAATTAAAAAGCCTTTATTAAAAGAAAACAAGATCCAATATAAAAACATCACACAACTGTGTATTCGGTAAAATAAAAATTAAATCTTAAATTATTACATATTAAACAATAATAATACAGTGACTGGCAGAAGTTTAACACGTAAAAAATTCATTTTTAATTTTAAAAATATCAAAATATTTTTCTGGCAATCGCCTCTGCTTATCCGGTAACCTAAACGACAATATTAAGATTTGGTTCTGGGAACCGGTTGGGTCTTCTAAAAGGTTTTTGTCATGGCTCACTGCACTTTGAGTCGCTTTGTTCGTGGTTCGATTGTGAACCGGTTCTGGACTATTCGCATGCGCAGTGAAAAGCAGCGTTCGCGGGTAGTAAAATCCTGAATTTTTAGTAACATATCTGTGTTCGCGGGTTACAATGGAATCAGTTCGTTACCGGTTCGTAACCTTATTAGCAGTCCAGGGATTTTGTTGGAACTAAAAGTTCAGTTCGGATTCTATGCGCATTGTCGACATGGTCATTGCTGCTTTCTGTTTTTGTGGTACAGAAATAAAACCGTTGTATTACAGTTTTTCTTATTTGTTTCGCTGCCTCTTTAATGCGGGTTAATATATACCTGTTGATTTTTTTTTATATTTTTGTGATTCTGAGCGTATATAAACAAAGGATTTTTTTAATTGTATTCTCGTATGAATGTATGTATGCAACAAAATAAATAAGGATTTAATTAAAAAAATATAGACAATATTAGAAGATTCTACCTGCATTTCTTGTCGTTTGAATTTTATCTTTAGTTAAATACACATACTTATGTTAAAAACGAGAGGAGGCAGGGAATCCCTCGTCTTCCGCCGAGAGACCCTGAGTGGCTTTCGACAGTATAACAATTTACCTTTTTGTTTGAATTTAATTTTTTTGTGTAGTATCCAATTTAACCATAAAAAACTGCTAACTTTCAAAATGGCTAGGTTAGAATACATCCTCGGCTGTATAGAAAATCGTTCGCGGTAAATAAAAATTCCGAGCTAATAAATATCCAGACACGCAGCTTTAAAAAACAATTCTAAACCAGTTCGGAGTTCTGGTTCAGAATCGGTTCATTACTGGTGACCCGGGAACAAAGAGGTCTGGAAAATCGTTATCGAACCATTGGTATTAACAAGTGGAAAAAAGAGAAAGCGATCTTGCCTTAAGATAGAAAGTAACGGAAAATAAGATATTCCCCATTTTTCAAATGCAATGATGCCATATGTATGTATACGCCCACTTTCCTGCAGTAGTGGGGCACATCAACGTGCCGTCGCCGGGCCCGAGCGTTTGACAGAGCTCATTTGCAAGCTGTTTGGGGTACCGCAAACTATAAACTACGGCGCTTTCTTTTTAAAATGTTGGTTTATACCGTTGAACAAAGAGTTCAAATTATTAAGTGGTACTATGCTGGTAATTCAGCAGAAGAAATAATCGGGAGATTTGCATTTTTATTTGAAGGAGGTCCTGTGCCTGTTAAAAGTACAATTTTAAAAATTATAAGTAAGTTTGAAACCAGCGGCTGTTTACAAAATTGTAGGAAATGCATGTGTAATGATGAGGTGCCGCCTGCACCTCCATTAACCGAGGAACGGCAAGTCCGTGAGACTGCTGTTTGCAGTTTAGCCGAAATTAATTTTCCTTGTAATAGTACCAAAATTTCTGAAGAACTTGATATTGAATCTCGAACAGTTAGGAATATTCTGAAACGAAACAAATACCATTGCTATAAATTGCAATCTAGCCAAGAGGTTTTTCCTGAAGACTATGAAAAACGTATGGTGTTTTGTGAGGATATGATGGAGAGAGCCAATGCTAATGACACATTTATCAAAAATATTCTCTTTACTGATGAATCATCATTTCCTTGCATGGTCATCACAACCCTTCTATCGCTGTAGGTTACTCGATAGAAAACAAGCACATCACTATCCCTCTCAGAACACAATACCCTCAAAAGGTCAACGTGTGGGCTGGCATTTTGGGCGATAATATTATTGGCCCTTTTTTATTGAGGGAAATTTAAATGCCAACAAATACTTGAATCTTTTGAGAAATCAGGTTATTCCAGCTGTTCAGGCTCTCAATGTCAATTTTGAAGATATTTGGTATCAACAGGATGGTTGTCCGGCTCATAACGCCAGGGAAGTTCAACAATTTTTGGGAGTCACGTTTCCAAATCGTATAATCAGCGGAAGAGGTACCATAAAATGGCCTCCTAGATCACCAGATCTGGCACCAAATGATTTTTTTCTTTGGGGACATGTTAAGCAACAAATTTATAGGCATCGTCATGAACGTGCAAATGACTTAGATGAGCTCCGCCAAAAAATTAGTCAGGTTCTTATAGGAATAACACCTGAAATACTTGAAAACACAAGAACCGAATTCTATAACAGGTTGGGATATTGTCTTGCACAAAATGGTGGTCTCTTTGAGAACCTTATAAACTAAGATTTTAAAAAGTATTAAAGTTTTTATAAGAAATTTTTTAGAAATACTTTTATGTTCTTTAATTTTTTCTTTAGAATTATATTTTTATTTTTAAAATTATTTGTTTATTCTTTCTTTCGGAATTGCTTTTAATTTTGTTTAGCCCCAAACGGCAAAAAAAGCTCTTAGAATGGCAGTATTTGATGCATTTAAAGCAATAAATTCATCAAATACCAAAATATTTAATAGTTACGTAAAATTTTTTTATCAAAATATGTGAAGCAGTAACATCCTCCATGCGTGCAAAGAAGCAACTGCGTGCTCGAGCCTCGAGCTCGATCAACCATAAACAAAGCGAGCGCGTTGGCGCAGTGGTGGGGGAGAAAGCAAGGGGAACGGGAGGGGAAACACCTCATTCTGTTTCAGTCGAACTCATGTGATTTAGGAATCTCCCTTCTCTTCGGCAATATGTTTCCGCCCACTGTAATTACAGCCCCACTCTTTGTGCCGTAGCAGGAGACGAAATCCAGACGAGAGCGACTGCGGTACGTAGATGTCGAGTACAGGGTTGCCGACTTGCCTTAACTTTCGGGGTAAAATTAAAATAATAATAGTAATAAAAATGTTATTAAACCTTTTTTACTTTATTTTTGTGACTTTAGAATGTAATTGTATAATGTACATTTAGTTTTTAAAATTTAAGGACTTTCAGGAAACATAAAAATATCAATTTAGGGCTTTTTGAACTAGGTTTGGGGACAGATTTTTTTCGGAGTCGGGTCGACTAGAATCCTTTAAAATTTATTTTTACTGGCAAGTCGTTTGCTGTGTTGCAAACTGCTGCTGATCCTGCTTAATTTAGATTTTTTTAAAGTTTTGGTCAATATCGTTGACAAAAAGTTCAAATTATTAAGTAGTACTATGCTGGTAATTTAGCAGAAGAAATAATTAGGAGGTTTGCATTATAGGTTTGGTCTTGTACCAGCGAAAAGTACAACTTTTGAAATTATTATAAAAGTTTGAAACCATCGGCTGTTAACGAAATTGTAGGAAGTGCATGTGTAATGATGAGGTGCCACTTGCACCTCCATTAACTAAGAAACGACAAGTCTGTGATATTGCTGCATTTTCGCCCTTTTTAAAAATTTCCGTCCCGCAGTGCCTTGCACCACCCGGTAGCATATCACCTCAAATGCTTGAAAACCAAAGAGAACCGAATTTAATAAATTGAAATATTGTCTTGCTAAAAATTGTGGTCTCTTTCAGAACCATAATAATAAGATTTTAAAAAGAGTTTCCACATTGTATAAACATTTCCGTTAGAAATACTTTTATGTTCTTTTTATTTCTTTAGAGAATATTTTATTTAAATTTACTTCTTTTTTTTGTTAAAACCCAAATGGCAAAAAGAATTATGCTTCTAACTTTTACCATGCTACTGAATACCATCAGTGTGGCCAGGTGGGTTACGATAAAAATCCCCCACGTGGTTCAAAAAAATCACTTTTTTGGGATACTTTAGAAAAATCCCTGTGATTTAAAGCCACATTTGAGGGCCGCCTTTAATAGTCAAAAAATGTATTTTCTACGCCAAAGAAATTGACAACCAAAAAAAAGGTTTACGTAAAAATCGAGAATTTTAAGTAAAAAGTAAGTAAAAGTAATGATTTGTTTACAACTGACATTAATTTCATGATATTTATGTCAGATAGAAATTCTAGCTGTGTACACGGTCAAAAATGTTGTCTGATATAAATTTTTGATTGTTTACACTAGTCAGAATTTTTATCTGACGTAAATATCAAGCAATAAAAGTAAGATCAAAACGTACCTTTAAAAATGTTTTGTACTTCCAAATCGTTAAAAATCCCCGTTTTTTACTTTAAAAATCCCGTTTTACCTTGTTATCAAAAATCCCCGAAAAAGTCTCTGGCAACATTGTTCAATACCCGAACGCTGCAAGTTCTTGATACGCAAATTGAAAACCGTCGGCACCAGGTGTCCTAATAGGGGAGTACGTGTGCATCGACAACATCGCATCGTCTGTTTCAGTCGAACTTATGTGATTCAGTATATTCAGAAATACTCTCTTTTCCACTTGGGGAATTGCAAAGGGCGAATGAAGATTTTCCACACCTTGGGTAATGATTAACCCTGTCGAAAATGAGTGTGTGCGCCTTGGCACTGGTCATCACCCGTCGTCACCAAAAAGTAGACGCGCGTGCCCAAAAACAGACTAATGGGCAGTATTTATCAATTTATTCATTGGGTTTCCGGTATGAACACGGGTACCACGGTAAGGGACGGCCATGGCATTTAAATACGCGTTATTTAGCAAATCATCGATTTGTTGACTGCGCGAGACCGCATAAGGTCCCAAAAAAATGATACCAGCCACTAAGTATCCAAATGCGGATTGAATCCACATGTCTTCTTCCTGTTTTAGACCTTTACAATAAATAATTACCTAGATTTGGTGTAAGTTGTATTTCTGTTAGCATAAAATACCAACATGTTTCTTTCGTCTGTTTGTTTTTTTTTTTTTCTTAATTAGTTAAATGAAATGTAACTTAATATTTTTGAGTATCACGTATGTAATAGCTATCATAATTAAAAAATACAGCCAACAAACAAATGAACCCAAAAATAATTAAAACATTTTTTGTAAAATAAGTTTGCATTATCATAACGATTAATTAAAAAATATTGCTAATGGCCCCATTAAAATAAAAAGAAAGGAAAATATTGCGTTTTTTTAACTATACAGACAAATCGATACCTAGTTAACTTAACAATGGCTAAAGAAGGCAAATTAATTATTTGCGGTATTATTATTGTTATACTTTCTGATTCAGGTAAAATATATATATTCATTTAATTAATAATGTTAATGGCAAATATTAATATTCCTATTTATTGTTACTGCATATTTAGAAAAAAAGGAAAGGTAAAAACGTCATTTTTATGTATTTTAGATTTTACAAAAAGTAATTTATTCAATTTCTTCAAAAACGTTAAAATCAGTGTCCTATGAATTTTTTTTAATATTATTATTATTTTTTTAAATATTTGAGGCTCCCATATTAATTGTTTTCGGTGGTAGGTATATAAGGAAATATCTTAAAAATTACAGAATTTTTCTTAAAGAGGAAAGTGATACACTATTTTTTTGTCAATATCAAAAATTTGTGGAAAATATTTTTAGGATTAAGATTTTTTTTTCTGCAAATACCGAGCATTTTTAAGCTTTTTACAAAAGTATTTTATTTCAAAATAAGTTAGTATCCAGTATTGTGGAAACCTAAATTTTCATTATTAATTAAAAACCTACACCCTATCTGCTTTCTCATACCTAAGAAAACAAGTATGTAGATATCGAATAAAATGAACCAAGCACAGTGGCCTATAGAAACTAAAATCCTACTACTTTTCTCAGTATAAGTAATACACTATACGTCTTTAACTAAATAGGATCAAAATAAATCTATAATTTATTTAGTTGGTAAGTTTGAAGCTGCTATTTTCATATATTTTCAATAAGTATACATCTTCTTTTTACAACCATTCTTTATGCTAAATAATGTTTCAACAAAGTTTAGTTTTTCGAAGAAATAATTCTATTTAGATTTTCATTTTTAGTGCGTGGAAGAAAGACGGTTTAAAGCAACGATACTTTTATATTTTTAATCTTTACCCCACTAGTATTTAATACACAAAAAACTTAATTAAATGTATAAATGCGGCCTGATATACAGAGGAGGTTATTTTGGCATAGGAAATCTGTGGTTTTTCTATGTACGAATAATTAGTGAGACACCCTGTGGCTATATTATATATGTCGAATATTAGCTTGAAGGTAAAACAAAATTAAAAATGTGATACTCTTATTTTTGTTGTAGATTTGTGGTGCCCAGTTACCTACCTTATCCAACTTGAGAAATGCCAACAAAAACTCATAAGAGGAAGGATCAAAAATTACGGGTAGCATTGCTGGTCTTGTATCATGTTTTAATCCAAGCAAACTGAACGCAACAAAAATAAGTCAACCAATTAAAAAAAATTTTTGATTCTTTACCACCTGAATGCAAAACAACCTGTACTATTCAAAATATTCAGACATGCCTACAAAGTATTTCCAAATATTTTTGCAGACCACTCTATAGAGGTGGGTAAAGATATTTTTACAACCATGTATGCATGGTGACGCTTTCGACTTTCAAAAAGTTTAAAAGTAAATGTTGTTAGGGACTTTTACTTTTGGCTTACGAAAGGAAAAGTAACTTTCCTTCCGTGGGCCGAAAAAGTAAAAGTAACCCCAGCAAAATCGCAAAAATTTAAAATTTGCCAACTTGACACTTATGTCTGATACTTTAGAAATTGGAATAAAAAACAGTTAAGTAAATAAAATATTACACAAACCTCGGTAAAAAGTTTTATTACTGTCTTGAGAAAATGGTCTGCAAACCATCCTTTTCTCCTCAGTAATGAAATAATTTCTCCATATCGATATGTAATCTGCTTCTTTATTGACAACCATATACATATGTCGACATATCTGACTTTTTAAAGTTTGAAAGTATCACTTTTATGACTACGTTTATATCGAATAGTTGAAGCTGGCTTAAAAACTAGCACATTTCAGGCCATCGTCGTACGCATGCGGTAGTTTTGCATCCAACTTCACAGTGGGACATCAAATGAAAAACAAATCTCACTTTTCATTTACATAGTACGTAGTATCTAACTTTAAAAAAGTTTAAGGGTATTTACGTATTCTTTGTGTCAATTTTGCCAAAAGTGTTTTTTATTTTCTTAATTTTTTCCATCAACCGTCTGCAAAAGTTAAATAAATAATTTGTCAAGTTAAAACTTGTGTAATATTTTTGATATATTTGTGGCAACCTTAGGCGCGATAAATATTAAGTAGCTTATTTATTTTACAAATTAAAAAATTTCTCTGTTATGTTAACTTAGGTATTTTTATTTAAAAAAGAAAAGCCAAAGAAAAGCACGGTTGTAAATAAATAGTATAACATTCTCGGTGATAAGCATAATTACCTGAGAAATGGTTTACCTCGATTTTTTTGCTTTGACAGTAATTTAAACACACTTATTTCCTGGTATGTAAAGTACAGGGTGTCCGGATTTCATTGCAATTGCAGGGTATTCTTGCTATTATCACTAGACAGAGAGACTTGCGCTTTTCGCAAACTGTTGCTACTTTTTGAATAAACCGTCTGGGCTGGATGGCATACTCAGCAGTGGTTTTAAAATATGTGCTCCGGAACTTGCACCAATCTTAACTCGGCTCTTTCGAATTTCTTACGACACAGGTATCTTTCCGGGAGAGCTGGAAAGCTGCACGTGTTCAACCTATTCCCAAGAAAGGATCTAAATCTCTTCCGTCTAACTATAGACCAATTTCAATTCTCTCAGTTCTTTGTAAAGTAATGGAAAAATTAATTAATTCACAAATTCTTAAGTACTTAGAAAAACACAAAATTTTGCATGACAGGCAGTATGGATTTCGCCACAAAAAGATCTACAGCAGATCTTCTTTCCTTCGTATCACACTGCTGGAATAAGTCTCTTGAGTTTCTAGGTGAGTCCCAGATCGTTGCTCTTGATATATCCAAAGCTTTTGACCAGGTCTGGCATGCCGCACTTCTTAATAAACTTCCCTCCTATGGTCTTTCCAACTAAACTCTGTACTTGGCTGTCTAGTTATCTATCTGATCGACGTATATCAGTTATTGTGGACGGCCATTCTTCAAGCTTTCACCAAGTAAATGCTGGAGTCCCTCAGGGCTCAGTTCTGGCACCAACATTGTTTCTTCTTCACATCAACGACCTTCTCTCGTCCACAACTAATTCCATTCATAGTTTCGCCGACGATAGTACCCTTCACTCCAGTTTTCAGGTTCCTAAACCCATCACTAAACCTGACTTGGAAAACAAACGCAGAGCGATGCAGATATCTCTTTCGCAGGATCTTAATTTAATATTGGATTGGGGCGCCAAAAATCTCGTCCATTTTAATGCATCCAAAACACAATCATGTTCCTTGTCGCGAAAAGAGTCATCAAATACTCATCCTCTACTTATGAGCGGCCAAGTTTTACAGAGCAAAGACACCTTCAATCTTGTGGGCGTCACATTTGAAAGTAACCTTAACTGGCATAAACACATTGTATCTATAGCCACGGCAGCTTCAAAAAGCTTGGATTTCTCTTTCGAGCCAAAAAGTATTTTTCCGCTTCTAATTTATACACTTTATATGTGTCCCAAATCCGACCTCCCTTGGAATATTGTTCTCATATCTGGGGCATGGCGTCCCCCACAACCCTAAGCATTCTTGATTCTATTCAAAGAAGAGCTATTCGTCTCATTAATGATCCTTCACTTACAGAAAGGCTTCCTCTCTTGCCCATCGTCGGGCTGTGGGGGATTTATCGCTTTTTATAGGTACTTCCATGGCTTCTGCTCTGAAGAATTGTCCAGTATAGTTCTCCACTCACGGTTCCCAACAGAGAAACTCGTGGTTCCGCGCGTATGCATCCCTATACGGTCCAACTGGACAGGCCCCGAACTTCACTTTGTTCGTTCTTTTATCCCTAGAGTTTCTAGATTGTGGAACCTGCTGCCCGCGGAGGTCTTTTCCTTCCCCCAAATCTTCAAGTATTTAAGTCCCGTGTCAACAAACTCCCTCTACTCTCGCTTAAGACACCCACGGTACGTTAGTATTTAGGCTTTAAGCCTTCGACAGACCTAGGTTTTTAAATTATTTTACTGACTGTTTTTTACTAAGAAATTTATTATATTTGGTTATTTTTACAGTTTGGTATCAATGCTAAAGCCTTATTATATTAAATTGGTTTCTCATCTTTAAATAAATCATGGTTTATTACTTTGATTTTTTATTTTAATTCAAATATACTGAAATGCCTAAAAATATCTATATCGATAAAGTTCTTAAAATTTGGAAACATTTTTAGTATAAACAAAAACTGTAAATAGGTACTTTAATAATTTTAGATTTTAAAATTATAATAAAGTCCTAAAATAAAATAAAAAAAAGAAATTTTAGTTGTACTGAAAGAAATTGGAAGACGGCAATAATAAAAATAGTCACTCATGTTTCATGTTAAGTGCGTTATTCACCAGCTTAACTTTGTTAAGCTAGTTTTAAAAATTACGTTTATTTATATTTTAGCAACTGAAGTAGTAAACTACGCTGTAAACGAGATCTTTACGAGGTCATTATAAAAAAAACTCAATAATAAGGCTAATCTTCTTTTTACTCTTATTATATTATTAAATATTGAATATTTTTAAAAAAGGCTATTGTCATTTTTAAACTAGTATATTTTTTGCAATAGCATTTTTCTAAAAAAAATAAAAATAAAAATATATATATATATATATATATATATATATATATATATATATATATATATATATATATATATACATATATATATAAATATATATATATATATATATATATATATATATATATATATATATATATATATATATATATATATATATATATATATATATATATATATATATACATTATGCAGTACATGATTGCATCAAGATGGAAAAATATATAAAATTAAAATTTTATAAGGTTTTTTATTTTACCACAGCTGCAATATTTGAAGTTACGAAACGAATTTTTCATGTAAGCTCCATTAAAACAAGTAACAATAAAACGTTAAAATATATGATGTTTGATTTATGATTGTGAGGCTTAAATTGTAAGTGATTTTTTGGTAGCATTATTTTTTTGTATCGGTTAAATTTAAAAATTATAAAACGGAATGCTAATGCAGCTATGATTGGGAAAGCCTGTATATATCTAAAAGAAGGAAAAAAATTAAATAGTATTATAGTAAAATGTTACTAAAAATTAAAAGTAGTTTCTCCCTATGCAACTTTTTAAGCATCATGAGTCACGTCCATGAAAAATACTGGATTTACAGCATAGTTGTTTATTTCAGAGAAATCAGCCAATTAATAATTTTGCCGAAATCAGATTTATCACGTTTTTATATAAAAATAAGTTATTTATCCATGCAGCCTGCGTGTGTTTACTTTTATAAGAAAAAATTGGCCATTTGGTGGCAGAAACCAGTCAAGCCACGGTTTATAATGTGTGTCTAAAGTAAATTTTGTGGTAGTTCTTTGATAACCCTGTATTTGATTTCGTCAGACACGTTTTGTTGTAACAAGCATGCCTAAATAATCCTGACCTCAATAAAACAGACCGTTTTACTGACCAGAGATACAGGAAGGTGAAGTTTTAAAATATATACCCTTTTTTTACTATTTTGTATCCTAAAACTTAAAACATTTAAAACCAGGTCTATTTAAACTTTTTTAAATATTCTAAGGATTTACACTCACACACACACAAATAAGTATCTAATTCTAAAACATCCTTCCACGGATGGGGTTAACAAAATGACAATTGGACAAAAATTTCATTTTTCGAAAATTGCCATTCTTCATAAAAAAATTTTGCTTGCAAAAAAATTGGATTTACAAAGAAAAATGTTTTTTTCATACCGGGTTCGCAAAACCTAAAATCCCGAGACTAAACAAGCTTTATTTTTCATTTTAAGCAAAATATCATTTAGAAAATTTATTTGGAATAGCATTTTGCATGACTTTATTAATGTTACAGGGGCATCAAAAGTTTCATGAAAATAATTTTGAAGTTATCAAAATTTAATATTTTAAATTTTTATTATGAAATGACCGAAAAACTCTCATAATTTTCTTTTCAAACACATGTTCTTTAAATTCCTACACAACACACTTTTCAGACAGAAAACGAATATGATCAAGGGTTTTCGCCAAATTATGTAGTTTAATGAAATTTTCTATTATTGTTTGTATCGAATACAAATATTATTCTAAATAAATGTTCTTAATGACATTTTGGCAAGAGATCTTTGATCTTTCCAATTCATTTTACCTTTTATAATTTTAAATTTAAAAAAAAATATGTGAAAAAGGTTTATACACACAATACTGATAAAAAAATTAACTTGATACAGGAGCCAAAATCTTGACTTAAGAACAACATCCGGGAGAATTTTTTTTTATTAAAACAAAAGAATAAAATTTTTGATCTAAGAAAATATTTAAGAACAAGAATAGTTTTTTAGCTCAAGAATTAGGAATTTATTCTCGGGCTCCAAAAATTATATCAATAATTTTATTGTTTTATTTATGTAATTAAATTTATGGTATAAATAAAATGTATATTATTTGTCAAACTGTATATTTAAATATCAAACATAACAAATCCTAAATTCAATATCCTCAAAATTTGCGATTACTACAGTACTTCGTAATAATTTGAAAACACGAATATTAAAAAAAAACAAATAATTCGAATTTCGCAAATTATTCAATATTTGAATTATTCGGGAACTTTTGAATACATCCGAATTTACGAATTATTCGATTCGAGTTTCGAATCGAATATTGATAATTCGATTCGATACGAATAATTCGACTGAGGTTTACTCTGTGATTTTGACAATGTCGCCCTGATGCTGGTCTAGCTTAGTCCTAAAGCGCCCTACAAATTTAATTAAAAAATATATCCCTAAGTATTAATAAATTTAATTTACATTCTATAGTAAAGGTATACTAGCCAATAAACTTTTAATTAAATAGTGAAGAAGGCTCCTTGGGTAATAAGTACAACAGACTTTTGGTCAGAAGGGTCTTGACGAGTGTAGATATATGGTTTGTCAATCGATGTTTAAAAGAAATACTTATTCCCACATTCGCAAGAATAAAATTTTAAACAATGTTTCAGGACTAAAACAATAAATAGAGGAAGAAATCCTACATACTACATTATCTTATCATTATAGGAAAAACGGAAAAACGATTTTCTAAATACCCAGCTTAAAATCTATTATGATCAACTTTAGTGTTGAATTCAAAAATGTTTTTTTTTAAGGGGGAGGGGTATTAACCAAATGTTAAAGAGGAAAAAAAAATATCAAACTGACAGCTGTTGCCATTTTGAAGAGAAAATTAAATGGAATGGGTCTTGTGGCACATTTTAAGCTCCTGACGACACCTTATAACCACAGAATATAAAGTCAATATTTACCTACTACAAAAATGGCGATACTGGAAAGAAAATTTCCTTACTTCCATATCTTTTTTGCAATCTAATAAAGTTAGATACACAAATTGTGGTATTTTCTTAAAGCTTTTTTAAAAATTTTATTTAATGTTAATATTATTAGTGATAATATCCAGGGTAGGACAAAAGTTTAGATTTTCTTTAATGACGCACCCTGCATATTGGGTCACCATTTAAAAGATATCTAAAATACCTTAAGATAATACCAAACAGCATATATGACTTCCATTAGTTTGGGAGAGTTATGGCGATCGAAATCAGGTATTTAGGTAATTTTTAGTACCGCCTTTTTTGAAGGGTAAAGGTATTTACTTTATATTCTGAGGTTATAAAGAACTCGCCAGAGCTTTAAAGTACGTGCCACAAGCACTGTATATTTCCTGGCATTTCATTTTTTACACTTGTGCTTGTGAGTTAGTTATGACCGAAGGAAACTCTGTCATTTTGATAATGCCTTTCGATGATGGCCTAGCTTAGTCGAAAAATTATACCCATTACCAAATTTTTATTTCCATTTAAGTATTAAAATATTTGCAGTTTTTACGATTAAATAATATTATCATAAATATGCTAAAAATAATTGTATTGGTAAGTAAAAAAATATATTAAAGGGAATACCCTTCTTTTTTCGATTGGACGAAAATCAACGTATTTCCACTACACATTTTCTTACGCCCACAATGGATTATTGCTATACGTACAAGGCGTTGCTAGGCAAGGTACTTTTTCGGCCATGGCCGGGAATCTTTTTTATTTACAACCATGTATGTAATGTTCACATTTCCAACTTTCTAAAAAGTTTTACTTTACCTAGGTATTTAAAGTACTATTCATTTTGACGGCTTAATCCCTTTTTCCATATTTTAAATATTCACTCCTAACGTTTGTCAAAGTCAATCAACGATACAGGGCCGGCTCGAGGAAAAAAGTGCTGCCTGCCTTCAAATAAAAACTAACTACCTTACATTTTAAATCATTTTATGGCCCTGTCCCATTATTTTGCCGCCCCTGTACCATCATTTTGCCGCCCCTTCAAACATGCCGCTCGCCTCACCGGCTCACCCTCGAGCCGGCCCTGCAACGATACATGACAATGTGATACCGTGATACTATAGTAACTTTTATCTTCTACCTGAAATCAAATAATTATAATGATATATTTGATACCCTGTGGAATAAAATAATGTTTTATAAATTACATAAAATAAAACTTAAATAATTTTTATCGGAGAAAAATAGTACGTATTGGACATTGTAACAAATTAATAGAATTTAGGTTAAAAAATTTCTTATCAATATGTTTTATGTGTGTCAGTCCTTTTTACTAAAATAGTCATACCGTGCTAAAATAAAATAAAATAATGATGACCAATGTTAAACTTCTCAGCTCTTTGATCATGGTAAGGCCGAGTCTAAAACTAAATTATTGCCAAACCGTTAATAGCAGAACTATTCTCCAAGAAACACAACAAGAAGACTGACAAAATACAAACACTAGTCTTTTATTTTATTAGCTGATGGCTATAATATGTAAGTGTAACTACTAATAAAAAAAAAAAAAGATAAAATTTAATGAAATTTATCTAAAGAAAGGCGACTTTAGAGAAAAACCTGCCTTACAAATAGATACTTTATTACAAATATTTTTAATAATTATGTCTTTGTGCAGTAGTGTTCATCTATAAAATTAATTTTTAAAACTACTTCTTTATAAGTTTACTTTCTTTTTAAATCAATATCTACAATTTAATAACCTTTCACTTTTAGTTAATAAATATTAATAAGCTACTTTGTTCTTAGTTACCCTTTTAACGAGTCACAAAGACACCAAAAAAAATGTGGCAATAGCTATATATATTTTTTAATTTATCAAACCTTTTATTTTGTAGCTGGGATTTATCAGTTTTTATTTGGTTTACCCTACAGTATATTCCTTTAAAATGAATAGCGTTTTTTCTTTTTAAAAAGTGTTATCTCAATAATATTTGGTGATATATCATTATTCTTGAAGGAAAAAAAGCTATGATTGATTTTTGAAAATTTTAAAATACAAAAATTCCGTATTGGTGTCAATCTATATTTTTGAGAAAAAACTCTTTTAAATCCGAATAATATACCAATAAATATTAGAAGGTAAAAGAACAAACACTGTTTTTTTTTTTATACCAAAAGTGTATGTGACCAATCCTATCAGAAATGTATATACATGCAGGTATTTACGGTAGATTATCTTCTTTTTCTCACATTGCTCATTTTTTAAATATAAACTCATAATATTTTCTAAATTTGAAGATTTAACCCTAAATAACCTATAACAAAAAAAGTGTTAGAATGCAAAAGAAGAACTAAACAAAAAATATAAAAATATATGCTGATCCATTTAAAAAACCCAACTTTATACTGCACAGCTGTTACGCTTTGTGATCAACCCTGTATACATCAAAATATTGTTTAAATGTGAAGTTTAGGCCTGGCTATATACCTAAAAAAAAATAAAAAAGTTTTTTATGGGTAACGAGTAAATGAGCTTTTTTCAGATTCTCTGACTCACCCTGTATATTTATAAGTTATTAGCCAAATAAAATACAAGGGGTAACTGAAAACAAAATTTTTAAAATTTATTTATCAAGACAGCTCTGATGGCTTTGTTTACGACATTTTTGTTTCAAGCACAAAATAAAAATCAGCTTTTGAAAACTGGGTGAGTAAGTTTTATCTTTAATAATAACTGAGATACCTCAGTTGCAACCAAAATGGTAAACCCTGTATATATACTAAACGACTACAACTTGTTTTGTGGATAATGATATTCAATTAATTTAGGTAAACAAGTTGAAACTACTGTTTAAAAACGTCACTTAGTAAGAATTAGGTAATTATTTCCAATAAAAGCGCTTGTTTCCGATAACGACAAAAAAACTTCCTAAAGATAGCTAATAATGGTTTATACCCCTTTTATAATTTTTTTGTTACAATATTGTTAGTCATAAAAAAATAGTAATAAATACAATTAGCGTACACTTTCTTTGATAAAAATAATTGGCACAAAATAGGCTCTTCAAGGCTTGTGTAACAGTAGTGCTTTTTTATAACTAAACATGAATTGTAAAACATGCCACGCAGCTGTAGCTATTTTATTTTTTCTTAAGGTAAGACTTTTTAATACAAATGCAAAATATTTAATAATAATATAAAACGTGCTTTAGAGGTGCACCTATTTTAAAAGGGTTTCCTTCCCAAATTCTTACGAATGAGGGATTTTTTCGGAGAGCTGGAAAGCTGAACGTGTTTAATCTATTTCCAAAAAAACTATCTAAATGTCTTCCTTTAATTTAAGAATCTGTTTTTTTTTAATTCTTGTAAAGTAATAGAAAAATATATTAATTCATAAATCTTAAGTATTTACAAAAACACAAAGTTTTGCACGACATGTAAAAGGATTTTGTCACAAAAAGATTACAGCAGGATCTCTTTTTTTTCATATCACACAGCCGAACATGTCTCTTGAGTTTCTAAGTGAGTCCCAGTGGAAATAATAATGTGTGGTTTGTTTTAAAATATTTCTTCAAATAAACCAAAAAAAAAAAAACATTTTCTTCAAATTTCGTTTTTCTTGAAGACCGGCCATTCCAAGCACAAAGGTCAAAGAACATCAAAATCTGGGATCCTTTGACCAAGGTAGCATACCATCAAGTGGTTAGAAGCTCAGGTTCGTTTCACGGGAAACCATAATGGAAAAAAGCGAAAAATTTAAGGAAGCCGTTTTCACTTCAAGAATAATAATATCGTTGGCGAATCGAGGGTGAAAATACCAAGCATTTTGGAAACCACTCTTACAAAGCTCTCCAATGCCGGCGTCAAAAAAATCAAAGCACGCTTGATGACCCCACCGAACTCCATTACGTAAATGGTCTCTTCCGTTGTGCTTATAAACTCAAAAGTTAAGAGTAGCAGCCTAAGGAATTAGATTGGTTGACATTTGAGAACGAGACAAAGATAGTTACCGCCCGAAAAAATGCATGTAAATAAATGAAATAAAGACACTGAAGGTCAAAGGCATATTTCTTTAATTAATAATAATCAATAATGTATTTGTCTACCACATTCCAGATTATATCTAATTCATTTTTGTTAAAATTCTTTATTGCGATTAAGCGTTTGGGTCAATTTTCAAGGAAGAATATTTCAGTTAAATAAATATGCTGCGGTGAATTGCTCAGTCTTACCTTTCTTGTGTTTAAAAAAAAGGATCATTTGAGTTAATTTTAGGTGTTTCCTCAATTAAATGTAAGAATGCTATAATACATGACGTTTTGGATGTCTTCATGCGTAAGCTTTATACGCTAAAGAAATTAAATGCCCAAATCGACATTTATTATCGTAACTTTTTAAGAGTTTATAAATCAGTATACTAAGCTAGCTAGAAATCAGTCTGTTGAGAATTTAATGCTAATGTCAAAGAATATTTCTTTTTGTAAAAGTAGGGTGAGAGTAAATATATTATTTTAAATTTACAATGTGTATGGACATGGAATAATTTTATGAGTAATAAAATTTTAGGTGGATTCGATATCAATTTTTAAAGGTGCATCAGATTTGAATCACGACCTGCAACCCACAGCACATACGTCCCGAGCAGCAGAATCCCAACAACTTCATGACAGTCCTTTCGGGTTATTGCTGTCTATACAACGACACTGCAACTTAACCTGCGGCTTAAATGTGAAATTGAGGTTTTTAAAACATTTTGAGAGATCAATTCGTGCACCAGAATTTTTGGTATTTGTTTAAAATAATCATTGATTTTTTCTTACGAATTTTTTTATTATGAAAAAACCCAAATATTATTTTGTCTAAAATAGAAAGGTCGTGGAAATTTTTAACGCTAAGAATTATTCATGCATGGCTCAATCAAAAGAAGTCCCATTAAGTTAGTCAAAATGGTCAGCATTGGATAGTATGAAGTTAGTTATTGGACCAGAAAGGTCCAAAGAGTTTTCGTAATTAAATGAAGACGATTCAAAGGACAAAAAATAAGTGTGAGCGGCCGAAAGGTAAAGATGCTAGAAGTCAAACAAATTTTAAAGCTAGCAATTAGAAATTAGTTCATACGTGTTTAGGTATTTGGTCAAAGATACTGGAATCATCAATAAAGAGTTTAAAATTACAAGGTAACTAATTGTTACATAAATATATCTAGCACCTCAACATCAGTTGGTTTCATGCTGTAACAATTGAGTCCACGATGGTCGTTAGGTCCATCATGGTATTGGTCAGTAGTAAAGAAAATTAAGATAATTAATTTCAAATACACTTCCACCTACATATTTTATATTGGGATGCTACATATCAGCAACCGGCAATAAGTTCGCAACTTATATGGAAAGTTTTGTATTAGGGGGAAAATTTCGATTTTCTTGCAATCGAGTTAATTTTTATAGACACTCACATTCAATAAATGATTTCAAGTAGGCATATTGTGTCTACAGCATAAGTCATGGCTGCAAATGTCCTTCATACAAGTCAAGCAGCTTTAATTTATTGTTTGTGAATTGATATAAATCAACAAGAGAATTGTTCAAAATGGTTTTTCCACCGATATGTCGATAGTCGTGAAAAGAAGTGAAGTTTAATGTTTGCACGTGGAATGCTTCTTTCCCTCTCGTGTGCACTACAAGTCATACTCATTAAGAGAAATCTTGCATACAGTAATTCTTTAGGTAGCTCGTCCCTTATTATAATATTATATTTCCAACCACTTAAGGTTGACTGCCGGTGTAAGTTGACGGTTTGAAGGTTGTAAAGCTTAGCATCCTGGTGCTTAATAATATGAATGTCAACCGATTACATTTTTAAAGGATCTGACAGAAAACTAAAAAAAAGCATGAATAATATCAAAATAATTTACTTTTAACATTGATCCTAATGGAAAATCGACAATTTTATTTTACAACAACACAAAAAACTGATCGTTCAGATTGCAATAAAAGTTAGTAGTGACAGAAAAAAAAACAGTTCTGAACATTCTAGAAGCTTGTGATATAGGAGTAGTCAATGGATCATTTTAAAATGCCATATGACTGACAAGAGTACGGCTACGCTTCGCCGAAAGGTTTATGATGTTGCCGAAAATGTTATCGAAAACTGGTATATGAGGACTTAAAATTAACGCCAGTCAATGGGTTCGGTTCCAAAATCGTAATGAGTGATAATAAATGTCCGCAATAATTGAAAAACATGTTTTCCGGTGTTTTTAAGTGTGCGGTTCGACGACCATAATCCGATGTATCAATAATTGCACGTTATTTAAAGACAGGTTAGGTGACACAGAAACTCTCGCATGTTTATCGCCTTAGAATTTATGCTGCTACTTGACCTTGTATTTACAAATGAAGTTTTTAATTTTTTTCAGGTAGACTGTTTTGCCTTTTCAATAATTTTTTTTTTTTTGTATATATACTATGGGTGGTTTTAGAGATTGTTTAAAGATGCTTGTGCATGATTTCTATTATCTTGACGCAGCGTTGGCAAATATAAATACCGCGATGATCAAATTACCTTAAGCACTCATTTCCTTTTATGGTATCAGTAGTACTACCTTAAGATGCCATTCCCAAATTGGGATTTTAAAGGTATTTAATGAAGAATTGAACAGTGATATTACTACTGTTCCAGTTTGGTGCTACACGTATCTTTATTTTTTAATAAAATGCCACCTTTACTTTTACCGCTACAAGTTGTGGAGGCCACAAATTTTAAAAAATAGTTCCTTAGATATAACAACACCAAATTTTCGATCCAAAGTACAAAAATGTACTTGTATCTCTATAATTGCATTTACAAAATTCGGTATTCAGAGGTTTCTGTCCAAGGAAAATTAAAAAGTGAGATTGGCATTGTAACTAACATAAATTGGCTACACACTGTATTCCTTATAGGTTGTTTATAGTGAACTAGACCCTAAACTGCAAAAATGTAAGGACAAATTTGTACTACAAGCCTCCTCAAGTGAAATTGGGCCAACTACCAAAATGCTTTGATCCGTCCAAACTAACACAAATTAAAAACAGTACGGGATGTTTTACAGAATTTCACAAAACCTTGTCTGAAAATTGCAAAGAACCAACAACCGAAAAACATCAAAGTATGTCTGCAACATTTTAAGGAATTTATGAACTCTAATCTGCACAAATACAGTCTAGTGTTTTGGTGTAATTCATGCATTTTTTGATGCTTCAAGAGGATGCTACAAAGACATCGTTGACAAATTTATCAACTTAGATCAATGGGTTCTTACTGGATGTGAATAAACTAGAAATAAACAATGTAGATTTTGAAACATTTTTTTATAGAAAATAACTTATATCTATATTGATCATTATAAATTTACAAAAAATAAAAATTGGATTCACGGTCGATGGTAGGTTAGACGTTTATGGAAAACCAAACGCAGAATTTTTCTGAAAATTTAGCATCTTACATTTTCTTACCTGTTCAATAGATCTAAAATATTTTACAGCATTGCGACGTTGCCGTTTCTATCAAAAGTCCTATAAACTTTATTTTTTTAAATGCAACACCCCTATATTAACAAGTTTTTATATTCGCCCTGTTATTATAATACTTTTTTGTTAATATTGTACTATACCTATCTCTATCGGTTTTCGAGGTAAAAAATAATTTTTGTTAAATATGGTCCAAAACATGGCCCCAATTAAACTTAAGTAAATTGGTGCTCTCAATTCATGAAAAGTTGATGTTTTGGTGGTAGTTTAGACAGAAACGATGTATGTAATTAACACTGACAAATCGACTCTATATCATACAGAGCGTGCTAAAATTACTATTATTTCAGTTATTCTTAAAAGGGTCAAAAGATCATTTTTTCAAATGAAACCCCCTGTTTATCACTCAATAAAATAAAAGATAAAGAAAGAACGCCTTAAGATGACATATCATGTCCCTATACCTAAATCATCAAGTTTTCTTAATAAAGCCGCTTTTTGTGAAAAATTATTTTTTAAGGAATTTAATTTTAAGTAACCATGAAAATATTAGGCTTATGACAGTTTGGTGACTTTTATAAGTAACTTATTAACAGTTATTAACGGTGTTAAATATAATCTTCCAAAATGAACGCAAATATTGATTATTCAAACAGAAGTTCTTATGAAATTATGTATTTTACATGTAGAGTGTGATCAAATCATTGCCAGAAGTTGCAGAAAATTTAACCAAATATATCCTAAATTAACACCAGTAAACGAGAGAAAGTTTGTATGATTACAAAATAATTTCATTAACATGTGAAAGTACAGAAAATAACAAAATTGTAAACAAAATAACAAATTTTTACAATAAATTCTGAAAATGTTGTCCATTACATTCTAAACATTTTAAAATGTGCTTTTGTACACGACTCGTGGTTGCTTTTTCAATTTGATGGGGATCCAGATCTTCAATACACCGCACTATTCGCCGTCGCAGTTCTTCTTTAGTAGGCACTGGAGTAATGTACACCCTTTGTTCTAAAAGCACCCCATAAAGAAAAGTCAAGCGGCGTGAGATCGGGTGATCTCGGTGGCCAATCCCATAACCCTAAGCGCCTTAACCAACGATCGTCAAACCTTTCGTAAAGTTCCCTGGAACCTGCCTGGGTGCAATGAGCTGGCGCTCCGTCCAGCTGAAACCACGAATTCCTATATTCCTCTAAAGACAAATTATCGACGAAATCGGTAACAGTCGTCCTTAGTATTTCGAGATGTCTCTCAGCATTGAGTGTGTCATCTTAAATAAAAAGCTAATTTTTATTCTTCTTTAAAATACAGAAAACATTTAGTTCAAATTTTTCTTGAAACCCTATTTCTTTTTGTCACATGAGGATTATGATCAGCCCCAAAAATGCTTGTTCCTTCTATTAAAAATTCCATCCCTCGTAAATTTTGCTTCGTCGCTCCAAATTATTTTTGACAAAAATTCTGGATCCTCCTGTGTAAATATTAAAATGGTTTCGCAAAAATGCAGTCTACGTTCAAAGTCTTCCTCTTTAAGAGGCTTGAACTTTAGTGAAATTTATACGGATGCATTTCGTGATTTTCCAAAATTCGTTGTACTGAAGCATATGATACACCCAAATCTTCTTCTGCACTACGAAACCTCTGGATATGCGCATAAGAATATGCCAAAACGTTAACAATATTGTATTCATTTGCATAAATAGTAGTAGTGCTGATATGAATCACAAACATGTTTAATCGTGCAGAAAATGTTGAAACTAAGATAACACGTTCATTTAAACATTTTTTAAAGCCCCCCTCCCTTGGGTTCATTTATTGCATTACATTAGTTCGCTGGCACTTAAGTACCTATTTTTCTTAAAAATTAAAACTATAGAAAAAATGTTACTATTAATATTAGACTGTTATTATTTTAACAATTTAAGCAGTTAAGAGCATGGGCGCCGCCTGACGAAATCTCGGGGGGGGCACCAGGCAAGCTCTGGATTTTTTTTCAAAAATTTTATTTTTTTCAAGAAAAGTTTATAGATCAGCAACCATTTGCTTGGTTTTTTTGTGAGTATGGTACAATTGCTTAAACCCTGGGGGAGGCAGACGCCCTCCGCCCCCCGCCCCAGCCGGCGCCCATGGTTAAGAGAGTTTAAAATTCATAATAAGAGCGTTTATTTCGGCTCGAGACTGAAGTTGGATTGAGGCACTTAACAGAGAGAGAGGAGGCCAAACCTGTAAATCCTGCAATTTTTTCCAAATTGACTTGCCTTTGTCACTGTTGAGTGCCTCAATCCGACATCTCTGCGCTCGATAAGGCTTCGTCCGCTGCAAATGGTATTTCACATTCTTTTGAAGAGATTTTGTATATTTTGATGCACGGGTTGGTGTTGAGAATGCAACATTTTTTAACACATCTGCTTCATCCAGTTTACCTTCGGACCTAAACTTCATTTGAGCAGCAAATGTTAGTTCTTCCGGGCTTCGATCTGCTCGCATCTGTTCAGTTCTTCTTCTTTGATCGTTCACTCAAATCTAAAAATCCAGTGAATGGCCTCCCTCTACTCGATGAAGTTGTATCCTGCATTTCGGCTGGTTCAGCTTCATTCATTGACGAAGCAAACTCCAACTCAATATTCAACCAATCTCGATTTTTATTTTCAAATGCAGTTTTATTTCTTGAGGCTGTTGACCATTTTGTGTCATATTTCTCGATGAATTTATATAAGACTTTTGAAGACTCTTCTGACAAGCGTTCAACTCGCATGGTAGAGGTCACTTTTTCTGCCAAATAACGACACTGCTCCATTCTTTCCTTGGACTGACAAATTCTTAACCAATTGACAAGTTGGCTTCTTTTAAACAAAGCAGATTTTGTTGCAGACCCTGAAAAAATAAGTTGTAATTTTGTTAATTATTTTATTACTAGCAATAGCCTATGTTCATCGGGGATAATGTAGGATTCTTATGGTAAAAGAATTTTTTAAATCGGTCCAGTAGTTTCGGAGCCTATTCAATTCAAACAAACAAACAAACAAATCTTTCCTCTTTATAATATTAGTACAGATTATACTTTGCAATCAATGGTACTTCAAATTACATTAGAAAAATCTTCCAAAATTGAGACCGTAGCTTGAAGAATTGAATGTTAATTCTAAAAAACTACATTATCAATAACTGTTTGGATTATAATTTATATTTTGAAACTACATGAATGATTGTTAAAACTGTTTCTTTAATTCTTAGTTCAATGTAATTAAAACAATATATTTTAATAAGATTTCGCCATTTAAAATTGGTCGCCATATTGAATTTTTAAACCCATATGGCAATTTTTTATTTCTCTATTTAATTTTCTATAAAATAATGTTTTATTTTGTAAAATTGATTTATTCTTTAAGTTAGTAAGAGAAAATAATTTGTTGCGTTTGGGACCTACATTTTATACGAATTTGGACCCAGACCATAAATCTTTAAAAATATTTTCTCGTCAAGATCGCAAATTATCGCAGCAACTTAAGATGGGATCTTACAAAGGACTTATTAAACAATAATTTAAAGCTAATTTAAATGCGGGAAATTACGGGAAATCATACTTTTACTTTAACAAAAAGTGAAAAATTGAAATTAAAAAAAAATTAACTGTTAACTTTTCAGAACACCAGTATAAAAAAACGTAAAGGAATATTTTAAATAAATATTATTTTTAATATTCTACTTACCACCAGCAATAGGCTCCATAGTTACTTTACAAAATTTTCACCCACACTTTGCCGAAAAACTGAATATAAATTACTAATTTTCACAGGCGCTTTTGAATCACAATGAAATAGTCTCCACGAACATCAGCTTTTAACTAAAATATTTCTGCAAGTGACAAGACTAAAAATAAAAGGGTGATTGTTTATTATACCCAGGTAACTAGATAATGAAATTATACTCAGAATAGGCCTTAATTGCGAAGTTGGTATTTCCGATTTAATCCACTTAAACTACAAGACTAGCAGTACAAAGGTATTTTAACATTTTGAAAAGCGATATTAATTTCAAAGCAAATAAAGCAACTAGCAGAAACAATACATTTTTCTGCATCACTAAGCGTTTTAATGGTTTTTAGAGTTTGCGAAGTTTTTGTCCGGGGATAAAACAAATTCTTTTAATAAATCAAAGTGCTAGGCGAATTTTAAAAATCATACAATAAATTGACGTAAACCTTTTATGAAACTTTGCAGTTACTGGGAAATATTTTGAACGTGTCATGAAAATACCTTTTTATACTAGGAATTGTTTTCTGTTTTTCCTTTATCTTTTGTCTTTTGCTATAAAAATTACTCTAATATTAATTAAAAAATAATTATACAGGATGTATGTAAAAAATCAATATACATGTCCCGAAACTCCACTGACTAACTTTAAAGGGTATTTCTTTAACGAAAATTAAGAAAAACACTTCATATAATTACAATATGTATTAAACCTTTGCCTTCTGAAACTATAAGGGGTTAAATTTATAATTTTTTTTACCTTTTTTTTCGGTTTGACATTTTTATGAAATATAGAAGAGGTTCTCTATTTTTTTAATGTCAAGGTAAAATCATTTAAAATGTTGACTTTATGTGGCTTCACCCTAAAGATTTAATTTTAGGACACTTTGTAATATATGTTTAAAACATTTTAAAAGGATAATAAGAGATAAGGGTATTTACTTCTTGTGTTAATCTCGAGAATTCCGAAAAAAATCTATGATTTTGACGGTTTTCTACAATTTACCAAAGACTGGTGCATAACTATCACGAATTTGTCTTCATGACGGTAAAACACGACAAAAAAACGTAGATAGATTCAGAGTGGGGTCGTATTCGAATACTTAGTATTCTAATAGTATTCAGAATACATTTTGCCGGTATTCGAATAGTATTCGAATACATTTGTGTGTTTGGTATTCGGCAGAATACTTTTTTGGTTAGTATTCGGGATTCCGTATTCGAATACTTTTAAAGTAAGTTACTTTTTTGAGTATTCGATACCGGCGTTCCGAGTATTTGAATACCGAAATGTGTAAACAGTATTCTAAAACCAAAATATTCACGAGTAAAATGCTAAAAGGAAACAAAAAGAGGAAAAACTGAGGTAAGGACCTTTTTTTGCTCTTCAAAAGTATTCGAATCTTTTTCTCCAGTATTCGAATACCGATTCCGGGTATTCGTGATTACCAAGTATTGGAATACTTTTTTCTTCCAACTATTTAAATATTCGGTATTCAAAAACTTTCTTTTTCCGGTATTCTTATTCGTATTCGAATACCAATTTTCAGTATTCGGCCCAACTCTGGATATATTGCATCTTTGGCTACTTTATTCTTCATATAAAAATATTAAATTTTTTGAAAAATACAAAGAGAACATGTTGGCTAAAATTTTCCCAAAAACTAAAAGTAAATACTAAGAAACGCAGGTACAACAAAGAAAAAGATTATCACATGATGAATCCAGAGATGTGATATGAGGGTTTCGTTCTATTTCTAATAGTGAATTCACGTAGTCGCCCTAGTGCGCACTAAGCTCGAACTCTGGTAGTGCTGTGCAAATTTTCATATTTACGCAAAAGAATTCTATTGTCGAGCATTAAATGTGTGTGTTCAATAAATTTGCTCGCACTCTGAGCAATCAATTTTCGTATTCACGGTGCTGATATTACACTCGGGGGATTCGAGTTGTTTGAAACTCAAAGTCGGTCTATATAAGGTCGCGACATTTGGCCATATTGCTTTGACGTGTGATGACGTCACATCTCCCATTTTTCGGCCATGTTGTTCAGTGCCGAAGATGTACAGTTTATTGGATTATTAGAACAACCGTTTACACAACAGTTTTTAATTATTATTAAGTTGTAAATTCCTTCACTTTAAATTAAACTTTTTGAATTACAATTTAACAAATATCACTTTCAAAATATTGCATAAAAAATGCGCAAATTATAGACGCCACTGGATTGATTAACGGCTTTGATTTCACCCAGTCTTGCCAACTTTTCTCCGTGGGGTGCTCTTCCTTGCGTCCATGACCTCGAACCGCCTAAAAGTTGAGAATGTGTCGCAACCTATTCCCAGTATAAATATAAACCAACCTTGTTTGGAACCATTGTTTTTGACGGTATCATTAAAGGGAATTAAACGACCTAACCTAACAATTATATTATTGTTTTTTTCTGTGTTTTTTTTTTTAATGTACAGTTTTAAATTAAATAAATAACAAGCTTTTCTTGGCGTAATTTATATTATCTTTTAAATCATATTATTTAAAGCAAAATTAATTTTCCTAACAGAAGATTGATCAATAGTACAGAGCTGCAACTTTAATTGTATACAGTGCTTTTCTAAAGTCAGGACCGCCTGCTGCTAACTTTTAAATTGTTTTGTTTTTTCACTTGCAATACCACTATGTCTTAATTTATTTTCGATTTTTTTTAAACCATGTATAATTTAAGCACATGTGGTATTCGGTAAGAAAGTTTCACACCAAATTGGTTATATTAGATTTTTTTATACAAGGAAAAAAGTTCTAGATTTCAGCTTGAGGTTGTATTGTCTCTTGATGCGAAGCAAAGGGAGACAATAAGCCGAAAGTTAAAATCTAAAAATTTTCCTGTGTATAATACACTATTTTTTTTTCTGAGGAAAGGGAAAAACGACGACCGTATGTTATAAAAGACATAATTTTTAAATATGGTAAAGTCATAAAATTAGGTAAATTTTAAAGTTTTAAACTGGTGGAAACAACAGTTAGTCCTTGCATTACTATGGAAAACTATAAAGAAGTTATTAAATATCTGTCAATGTAATTTTTTGCCTTGACGGATGTATATTAATAATTTAGAAGTAAAAGTGATTTTTTAGTACCTACTTATTTTGTATACTACAAAGTTAAAAATGTCTGATTGTACTTTGAATATAAAGCAAATGTAGGTGTTGTATAAAATTATATTTTAAAAATAAAAATCTTCCTTAAATTATGTGTATGTTTGTTCGGGAAAAAGTACTCACTTTTTCCCACGGAAAAAGTAATTTTATGAAAAGTCACACTTTAGTACCTGTCAACAGAGATAAAATATCAATGTTTTTCCGTCATGAAAAAAGTATTTTCTTTATACTCTTCGGTTATAAAGTACTCGTCAGGAAATTTAAAGTGGTGTGCCATGCAACACTCTTTTTATTTATTGTTTCGTATCGTATAGCAATATGACCATGCCAAATTTGTGTTGAATTAAATTAGAATTTATTATTATTATTTTTAAGATAACACTGGTAAAAAAATAGTTTTTAGGAGACGTTTCCGAATTTTTTAAAAATTTTTTTTATAAAAGTTATTATAAAAGTGAAATTTATAGGTCATATATTCATATACAGTTTTTTGGTATCTTTTATTAAAGAATTACCTCTTAGAGTTGTGTCCGTAGGGTTACTGGAAAGCCTGTAGCTATTTAATTTTAAAAAAACTTAAATAAACCGAATTTAGAGTAGTCAAATAAATATTTTTTAGTAAGAACTAAGAGGCTTCCTTATCTATTTAAATTAGGTAGGAAATTGAGATGGACTAAAATATAGGAAAAAGGTGTCACTACAACTAATTTTTACAATACAATTTTTTGCGGTCCTATGGTTTAGTGCTAAGTCGCCATTTTTTTTATAATGAAGAGAAGAGTCACGTAGTTAAATAATTTAATACTCTAACCAAAACCGCTTTGTTTTTGGAAATCGGCTCAGCTATTTCAGACTTATATATAAGCAGCTTACATTTAGGGGAATCAAAAAGTTGTTTTCTTTACAACTTTCTTACGGATTTTTAACATTTTAATAACCTACAAGCATATTGTTTTACACTTTTTTCTGGCAAACTACATTAAAAAAGTAACTTAATTAGGTTTGTAAATTTTGAGACGTTGTTTTCTTGTTTTATATAAATATGGTTTGTTGTTAAAAAAGTGTTCAAAATTAAAGAAGATAAACATGTCAAGTATTTTTTTGTAAAGCTCTTTGGACAATCTTTTTAGTGGTAATATAATATATAGGGTGTTTTATTAAAATAAATCATACTTTTTGCCTTACCCCATACTTCTTGAGAGATAATTAAAATGTAATAACTGAATTCGAAAACCACAGAATATATATTTGTTTTTTTTTGTAAGATTAAAACGAAATAACTTAAAGGAGTGTAAATTTGCAACTGGACACTCGGTAGATGACATATAAACGTAAATATTTTTTTATAATTAAATTGTGTTCCAAGTTCCAGTTATTATTTTTGGATCATCAGGGTCGTGGATTTAAAAAGCAATTTTAAATAGCTTCAACAACTATTTATTTATTGTTAAAAGTTTGTCGTCACGGGTTGAAGCTACCCGTCTAAAGAGTCGAGAGCAGGACGATACGAATTTACTCATCAGTGTCTACTAACCATTCCAAGATTAAAGGGTAAGAGGTTAAGAGTAGTTTCTTTTCTCAAATTAAAAACCCCTGGCCTAAACATCAAGTAATTAGTGTTTCATTCAGTGTAACCAGGGCCGAATTTAAGGGCACTGGCCCGGGGCCCCCACAAACAAATTTAAAAAGTTAAATATGGCTCAATGAGGTTTTTATCTTTTTTGGTTAAAAAAATCCATTCGCTTTTACTTTCAGGGGGGCCCACAAGCTTATTACCCCAGGGCTCCGACACCTCTAAATCCGGCCCTAAGTGTAACATCGCGTGACCTACATCGCGTTGTGACGTACCATTGGCTACTGCCTTATGGTACCTCTAACTTTCGCTTCAGCTGGCTTGCGCTTGACTGAATGGTTAGTAGACACTGGTGAGTAAATTCCTTTCATTCTGAGTGGCTTTCCAGTGACGCAAATAGAGCGCTCCCGAGTAGCTTAGGAGCATTTCGTTCTACTTTATGGCGTTCCAGTGACGGAAAGTGTTATGCACCTGAGCTACTCCGTTTTTCTTTCCTCTTGCCCCTCATGCACCAGCCCCTTATTTGGTTTTTGTGCTCCATACGTATTTTTTATGGTTAAAAATTGATTTTTTAAAATCATTTGTTTTAAATTGAATTAGACATTAAAAAGAGATTATTGATATAAAGCCAAGAAAGATTTAAAAAAACGATATTTTAAAATTTCTTAACGTTATCGCTCTTTCCTTGTCTAAGGATGCGTTCCAGTGACTAACTTTTTAAAGCAGATCAAGAGCTTCGTCACTGGAAAGCTACCTTGTTTTAAAGTCTTCAAACGGGTAGCTTCAACCTGTGACGACGTACTTACAGTAGGTCTGTTTGGCATAACAAAAAGTTATAACAAGTTTTAACTTTTTGTAACTCAACTACACTATTTTCGAGATCGTGAAGTTAGGTAAATTTTATTAAAATGATAATTCTTGTCGATTAAGTCTTTGGACCACTTGTACGAACAAGTATAGAAACAAGAAACTGAAATATGTAAAATTTATTTGTTTATAAATAAAAGCATAAAAGCCTTTTTGAATTTTTGACATTTGTGACATAACTCAGCTAAACTCGTTTGGCATCAAAACTAAAATACACTACAATACACTTTTTACTATGCTAAACACACCTAGTATGTTGTCAGTATCCGACCTTGTGTTGACAGACTGCAGATTTTTGCAGCTTTTACAAGCTACCGAAGTAGTTTACTTTGCAGCTGTCGTAATACAAGTGGTAACTGACCACTGTAAATAGACGTAACTACTTTTTATGTCTTGTAGTGTTGTTCAAAATCCACGCGTAAAATAGTAACCGTGGGTAAGTTTAGCAAATTAAAAACGATTTGTTTAAAGATTTGCCAATATTCGGCAAAACTAGGGAAAATAGCCCTATAATTTCACTAGAAAATAGAAAATAGTTTTTATAGCTTAGTAAATTGACCAAAACAATTTAATTACTAAAATTTTGCACTATAAAAAAATACAAATTGATGTAATAGGTGTGAAGTTATAAATTTACACCCTCTTTAATTTCCTTAATTTATATTGTACAAAAAACTTTATAAATTTATTTGGTTAAGTCTGCTGCTTTTAAATCAGTAACCGGATTTTTATTATACCATCTATGATAATATAGAGGTTATAACAAAAAGTATGTTTTTTATTGAAATAACCTATATATAATTTTACCAATTCAAAAATACCACATTTATTATATATATATATATATATATATATATATATATATATATATATAGGGTATAGGAAGGGTAGTCGTGACTGACTAGTTAAAGAGATGTCTTGGCGTTGTCATTATTGTGCATTACGATTCCTAATATCAGAATCATTAATTTTAAAAAGACTGCTGTTACTAAAATTGATGTAAAAATTTTTAAAAATCTTTAAATCTCAACTGACATTTTATAAAGAAAAGTAGGGTTAGCCCGCCATGTGGTAAAGTGTTGAAAATTTGGTGGTGTAATTTTAAGCAAAGTTAGTCCGCAAATGAACAATAAAATGTAAATGAAGTCTTGTTTCTTCATTAGTGTAATCCTGTTTCATGTTTCAACTCACTAATTGGTAAGAACTTAAGTAGGAGAGGGTAAACTTTGTTGGTCTTACTGACAGAGCTCATTTTCTTTTATGTAGACTGTCCTGATGATGGGAAAAAGTTTTTCCGAAAGCTCGGCATTTTCAATAAAGAGTTAATCATTTTTAAAATTGGCCTTTCAATTTGCATTTTCCAAATGTATTTATTTATGTATAAAAAAAAATAAAACACCATTTTATTACGTTGATTTTGTAGTATCCGTGTCTATTATCCGTATGCTTTTTACTTCTTAGATATGCAAAGGACAAAAGTACATATTTTTTAATAGAACACCCTGTACATAAAATTACCTTTAAAAAGATAATTTAAAGAAAATTACAAAAATAAAAAATACTAAATCTAATATGAGGCGTTAAGAGCTAGACGAGACCATCCCACAAATTCTAAAAAAATGGCAGTAACGCGTATTTTCAATGCAGAAAACCTATTTTTCAGGTCTAGAGTGAACCATGTAAGCAAGTTTAATCACTTTTAATAACTTGTCGAAGCCATACTGGATTATACTGCTTAGTCCACGGGGGTGTTAAATTATAGATTATAGCTTACTTTGTTATCAATTACTCGTGTTTTTGTGTTTAGTTACTATTTTTATTATTTAGTAGAAATACGTAGATGATTTTGAAAAGTTAAATTTAAAGGATTACATATCAAAAAATGGCGGGTAAGCTGTTTAAAAGTTATTATATACGTATACAATTCTAATTTAACCACTGCTAATCTCACTTTTAAAAAATTTAGATATCGACTTTAAATCCACGATTTATAAAAATAATAACAATTCTAATGAAAAAGGACTCTTTTGTTGTACAAAAATTTCACATTTTTACGTGGGGATTACACTGAAAAAAATTAAAAAATGTCAAATATTTTTCAAATCATTTGTACAGTTATACCTTTTAACGCTATATTTTTGGGGTTTCTCTAGGATGAAATTAATTTTTACAAAAAAAAAAATTTGGCTAAAATTACTATTTGTTTCAAAATTTTTAATTTTTAAGGGGGCTTTTGGGTAAATAAAAGGTAAAAATTGTGCCAATCATACTCAAATAACTTAATTTTGCCAAAAAATGTTATTGAAAAAACTCAATTTTTAGATGACATCAGTGAGAGACATCCTATACAAACATTTAGTATTCAAAAAATACTTATAAAATGCTGAACTTTTAAATTTTACGGTAATTTAATTATATTAAGACACAGTACTAAATAAAATATTTGTTTAATTGCCACACTACCTTATCGATAGGCTTAACTTTATATTTTCCTCCAGTTTCACACCACCGTTTACAACACTTCATTGATTCATACTAAAGCACATTATTTCAAAGTTTTCTTCATAAGATCTTTTTTTTGTGAATATATGACAACTACAAATAACATGCTGCTAAATTTTATCAGAATATAATAATTTAATCAATGGATTTCATTATCTACTGATTTATACCTTATACTATCAAAAGTAATGCGAAAGATAAAATAATAATGGAAATATAAAAAAAGCTTACGTCATTTTATTACCTAACATCTATGTACGAGTATTTATTTTCTTCTTATTTGTGGGTCATTATTATTACTTTTGCTGTCGCACCCACTTTTTTTTTGACCATGTTAAAAACCACATTAATTTTTATTTTTGATGTTATATATCTTTTTATAAAATTAGCTAGAAATGTGCCCTTATTTTTTTACCGCAGTTAGGACTCACCCTGTATACATTATTTTAATTTCTACTAAATTTTCTAATCTAAAAGTAGTATTAGTAATTTTTAGAACCTATAATTTCTTTGACTTAGGACTCAATCTTATTCAGAAAATCTAAAGTATATTTAAATAAAATTAGGTGGGGCGTGATATTAATAAATAAACAAATATATAAAGGTTTAAACCAAAGGAGTTAAACTAATTTGGCTATTTAGATATATTTTTTCTTTGTTTAAATAAAATAAACTCTCCTAAAAAAATAAAAACCCTCATACTAGAACTCTTAATAAATATACATCGTGTCCAAGATAATAAGGGCCAGTATGGGCACCTTGGAAATGGTAAGAGGTATGATGTTGGTTAAATTAGAACAAAGTTAAGGTTTATTGTGCTTAATAATATGCTATTTAAATAGTTTTAAAATTCCGAGTATTTTCAAAGATATGCGAAAAAAACAAAAAATTAAAAATTTGTTTATTTTTTTCCTGGTTTTATTTAAAATCGGATTTAAAGATAAATTACACTTTTGAATCGCTACTTTTTCTGCTTATCTAATGGTGGTATTATATTTAAAATGCGACGTTTTGTTTTCGTAAAACCATCATCAACTTTATTTTTTAAATACGGTCCTGATATTCTAATATTAGAATTTACAAGCCTATTTTAAAACAAATTCAATGATGTACCACACATTAAGGTTTAATTCTAATCCGTACCTGTATTTTAAAAACTCTGATAAAAATAATTACCTCTACATTTTAAGTTAATTAATTACTTTAATAAACCAAGCAAAACTGAATGAAAACCCCTAACATCACTAACTCACATTTTTCAATACGGTCTTGATATTTAGATATCGAAATTTCAAAGCCAATTTTATTTTAAACTCACATTATGGTTTAACCGTAATAAAGTCCTGTATTTCTTAGAATTCGGTAGACATAGTAAGTACTACATTTTAAACTAATACATTGGTTTAGTAAAAAAAATAACTTAAAACTACAGAAATTATAAATATATAATTGATTTGCTTACAAAATGACAATTTTTAGGTGGAACTTATTTTAGCTGTTTTCTACTTAGGTAAATCTAACAACAAAACATATTTAATAATTTTTAACTAAAATTTATCTAAAATATCAGAAAAACCCTTAAAAAACAAACATTTAAGTTAATAATAGATCATTTGTTTTTTTAACATTGACGATATGACGGTATGATCACTAATTTTGCGGAATCATGCATTGCATTGTTTTGCATTTGCGCAGATTTAGGACTTTATATCATACCATCACCAGAAAAACAAATAATCTATTACCAACTTAATTATTTTCTTTTCAAGGCTTTTGAGATATTTTAGATAAATTACAGATAAAAATAATTAAAGATGCTTGGCTTGTTACATTTACCTAAATAGAAAAAAGCGGAAACAAGTTTCGTATAAAAATTGTTATTTTATCAGTGAATCATTTGGTTATTTATTACTTGTGGATTTTTAGTTATTGTATTTAACCTATGTATTATTTTAAAATGTAGAGCTTACCATTTTTACCGAATTCTGAAAAATACAGGGCCGTATTACGGTTAAACCATAATAAACATACAAAATAAAATTGGCTTTAAAATTTTAATAATAAAACATCAGGACTGTATTTAAAAATGTACTTTAGTGACGCTAGAGAATTTTCATTACGTTCTGCTTGGTTTATTAAAGTAATATCATAATTTAAAATGTAAAGTTAATTATTTTTATATTTTTTTAAATACAGGTCCGCATTAGAATTAAACCTCAATATGTGATACATCATTGAATTTGTGTCAAAATAGGCTACTTAATTTTAACATTACATTTGGAACGTATTAAAAAAAAGTTGATGATGGTCCTACGAAAACGAAACGTCGCGGTTTAAATAAAATACCCCCATTAGATAGAGCAGAAAAAGTGCAAAATGCAATTTATATTTAAATTCGATTTTAAATAAGCTCAGAAAAGAAATAAAACAAATTTCCAATTTTTGGTTAATTCCGGATGTCTCCAGAAATACTCGGAATTTTAAAACTTTCCAAACGGCATATTATGAGGCCCATAACACCCTAACTTTGTTCTCATTTAACCGACTTTGTATCTCTTACCATTTCCAAGATGCCCATACTTTCCTTCTTATCTTGGACACGTTGAATACTTCCATTCAGTGGGATAGCTAGAGGTGTTGAGACCCTGGGCGCGAAGTAAAGTAGGGGTCGATACCATTTCAGGAAATATTTTTTCTTGAGTGAAAAAAAAATTAGAGAGCAAAAAAACGTCCTCACCTTCCAAATGGAGCCCTACTACTGTAACATGATACTTATATACAGCGTGTCTTCGGAAGTTCTTAACAAATGGGAAACTTGTTTATTAATTATTTTACGAAAAAAGTGTCTTGTTCTAAAAGTCCTGTTTAATGAGAAAATGCATTTTCACAAAAATATTTAAAATTTGGATGTACAGGGTGACTTAAAAATGACTTATTTTTAAATTAAAATAAGGGTAATTTCCTAACTACGGTACCAAACTTTAAATAATGATTTCTTAAGTCATTTTATGAAGAAAGTTTCTTTAAACATATGTCAAGAGTTGCTTCGTTTCTGAGATACAGGGCGTTAATTCAGTAGCGTAAAGTCAGGTACCAAAGCAGGTACTTTACTAAAAGTTGTATTTTTAGTTGCTTTAAAGGAAAAAATATAAAGACTACATAAAAAGCCAGTTGCGTACATTTTTCTCTTAATAATATTGACTGTTGTGAGCAGTGTACGCCACTGGCGTTTTATGTGGTTTTTATATTTTTTCCTTTAAAACAACTAAAAATACAACTTTTTAGTAAAGTACATTTTTTTGTATCTGGCTTCGTATTTACAATATTTAAAAACAAACAGACTTTTAAAAAATAATTAACGCCCTGTATCTCAGAAACGAAGCAACTCCGGACATATGTTTATAGGAAGTTTTCTTCATTAAATGACATAAAAATCACCCTTTAAAGTTTGGTACCGTAGTTAGGAAATAACTCCTATTTTAATTTGAAAACAAGTTATTTTTAAGCCACCAACTTCCAACTTTCAAATATTTTTGTGAAAATGTATTTTCGCACCAAACAGGACTTTTTATGAAAAGAAACTTTTTTCGTAAAATTTATAATAAAAAAGTTTCCCATTTGTTAAGAACTTCCGAAGACACGCTGTATAATACTTTCTTAAAGACTGGAACCTTAAGCACTATATTATATATTTCTGTGATCGGGACCCCTCTTTCTTTACTTTTTTTCTTCTAAAATCCGTGCTACTAACTACAAAAACAAAAATTACCGGGGCGGGCCGCCCCTCCTTGCTACGCTAGTGCTTGCCTTTTACATTTAAAATTGTAAAAAGTTTTAACAGCTAATTGTGAACGTATGCCGATTAAAATAGGCCTTTTTAAAATTTTGTGGTTTAAATTTAATTATGTTACAACCATTAAACCAGTTTGTTGTCCAATTACAAAGTTAAACTAATTTTTTTAATTTAAAACATATCTATATTAAAAATGGCATTTTTTCTTTTTTGGTAAACAAAACGTTCTATACAAAACCTTACAAGCATCAACGTTCCATAAATATTTTATCTTTTTTCACATGATTTATTTTGCGATCATTCCTGTCAAATTTGAATTTTATATTTTAAAGGTTTTTGTTAGTACTAGAAAATTAAAAACAATTATTTACTTTGTGGAAAGATTTTTCACAAGTTTGTGGCATGTTTGACATGTAAATTTAAAGGATTTATCCATTAAAAAAGAATAATAATTTTTTAGACAGGGTCTATATTTAAAGTTAGGTGTTTTTTTTTAATTTTTTATTTTAGATTTGTCTTACAGACGACCAATAAATTCCCTTTGTTTTTTTAATAAACATTTTATTTCTCACCAAGTGCTTTTATTTATACTAAGAAATCGATTGTGATGATTTTGTTAGTTAAAAGAGCTGATGATGCATTTGGTCCATTTATTTATACATTTTTGAAATTTTATTTTATATTAAAAATTCAGGTAGTAAACATGAAAAAATCACATACATAACCTGTCGCCACTTGTACTTTATGTCATACTTTAAGGTGTTACACCGTTATACATTATATTTGGATATTTTACATGTCGTCCTTGTTACCTCCAACCGCCATGATTGTTACAGAATAAGAAATGTAACATAAAACTGTTTTCTGGGGAAGTAATTGCGTCCATTTTTATCTACAACCAGATTGCCTCCCGTCGAATTCGGGGGATTTTAGACAGTGATTAGCGATTTAAATTAAGCGCCTCTATCGAATGCTTTTCAAACTTTCCCAGTGTGCTTTGACTTTTGTTTATCATATTTTGGAAAAAAATCTATTAATAGATCTAAGTAGCCGAAGAAAGAAACATCATGTAAATTGTTATAGTACAACTTTCTCACGTAGAGTGCTAAAAAAATTTAGCTTAGCCTCCTCAATAATAGTTTTATTAATTTAATATATTAAAAAAGCAACGGCACACGGTTAAACCAAACGGTTAGCTCTTGGACAATACTAACCGTGCCCAACGTCGCTTGACTCATTGGTCGGAAAGGAACTGGTATAATAACACGTTAACATACCCTGCAAAAACTGTATGTAGTCAATTCGACAAACACTTTTTTAATTTGCAACCAAAGAAATCTCTTTTTAAAAAAAAGAGAAAATTAAACAATAACAAAAATAGTGTTAAAGGTCTCGGTAAACTTAAAAAGATCATGTAAATTGGCGCAGTTTGTACTGCCAAAAAATATAACCAGTAAACTGGTGCAGTTTGTTACTTGTTTTAAAGCAAATATTTACTTGATATTTATGTAAATATTTAATGCTTTAGAACGAAAACATTTTTAAATAAAAATGGTTATTATTTATTTACAACTTTGTTTAAAATTCCTGAATGATATAAACAGAATGTTTGCGAAAATTAAATTTACATACATTATTGAAATACAACTGAAACAAAGTTACCCTAAATTTTGCCGGTAGGCAAAGTAAAAGGAAACTTTGTGACTGTATAGAATATTAAGTAGAAACACTAGAAGCATCCTAAAAAAAGTTTATGTTTGTCAATACTTCTTGTTATTGGAAAATTTGGTTAGTTCTATGAATTAAGAATAGTATACTGTATCAGCAATATTTAGAGATATATTTCATTGTAAAAAGGCAAATAACAAAGAAAGCACGTTTATTCATCCTATTCAAAAACATTTATACAGTGCCGGATTAAGGTAATTTTTTTAGTGAATCAAAGAATAAATTTGTATTGTAATTGTACTCATAAAAATTAAACTGGACTCGGCTGATGCCTTGTTTAGCAAAAGTCCACCATCTTCTTAAAATATATTGCTTCGTTTACATGTTGCACAATATACTATTGGTCTCCCGTTCTTTAATTCAAAATAATATGTAGTTTTTTAATGCCAAAATTAAGAAAGGCAATATTATTTAGACAATATTATTTTAGTAAACACTACAACAAAATCTAAAAAAATAAAATCCACGTAAAATATTCAAATAAAAAAGTAAGTCCAACCTGAAACTTTTATAATTAAAGCAAACAAGATTAGACACGCTACAGGAAATACTGTTTTGTATTAAACCCTAAAAAATACATCGTAAATGAAAAAGAAAATCCGTTGTTTTATTCTCGTTAAGTGAAATGGTATCCTTTTCTACTACAGCTTTTTATTTTAAATGTTTTGATACATGAAGCAATAAACATAATTTATAAATCTACACTTACTGCTTAACTTGAATTTGTGTGAGTTTTATATATTGGAACAGAGTGCAAAGCGACATGAGAAAACTCCCGGGATAACCCAAAAACTTGTGGCCCCAATGGTTTATGACCATATATAACTTTTGCCAAAAATATATAGTTACAAAAACAAAACCCCAATAAAATCGTTATTCAGGGTATTCGAAAAATGCGTTAGAAAATCGCAGGTTTAAAATTTAGCCCAAATAACTATACAATCAGTGCATTTTAAGATGCTACACAACCCTCATTTCCCTTTAAAAAATAAGTTGCTGCACATGACTTAAACTATTTTTATGCCAAAGTAGTTTGGGTGCTACTTTTTTACCTAAATTTTACCCGATCTCTTGACACATTTAAAAGATAAAGGGTTGGTAAGGACTGAGGAAAAAACCGCACTGTATGTTCAAATTAAAGCTAAATTTTGAACGAGTGGTAACACAAGGGAACGATTTGGCTAATTAAAAAAAAAGGCGGTGTTGAGAACAGGACCAAAGGACCGTGTAAGAATGAGGTTTTGCCGTGACTAGTTGATAATGCCCCAGCACCAGACTACGTCAACACAAAAATGTATGTCCAAAAGTAGTCGATCCTGATATCTTGTCCCATTTGAAAAATAAATTGGAGGGGGAGAAGTTTTAGTATCCTTACTATGCCATACAATATTTTAATTTTGTTTGTTGTCTAATAATATAATCATATTTGCAATGTTAATAAGGAGCGCAGTATTTTTAGAGTATATTTTATTACCTAGAAAAATTAAGTGAATTTCTGATACCGCACTTGAAAATGTAGAGTTTATCGTTGGGAGCTTACTCTTTTTACTTCAAAAATATAATCCTTACTCTAAGAGGAGCGTTTTAAACTCATATTGTAGTACTAGTCAGCCTAAAAAGGCTTAAACAAAGCTTAATTATTAAATATTGAGTAGTGTAAGTTAACCCATGACCTTCTACAAGTATAGCAATTTATATAGATGATAAAGTTTTTGATGAATGGTGTTTAAATGCCTGATGAATCCCTGAATAAATAATTACACATTTACGTTTTATTTAGGATTGAAAATTTAGTTAGTGAGTTTAGTAGTTTTAAGTATTAGGTACAGTTGTTATAATTAGACATAAAACACGATTTTTAAAGTTTGCGTTATATCAGTGATACGGATGTTGTCTCTCCCCCGCAATAATTTTTGTATTTTTAGGAGAGAGACTTAATAAAATTTTACAGTAATATTTAAACATAAATAACCCCTTTTGGTCCTTTTCATGACTTCAAAATCACTTTCTCGATTTAACCGGAAGTGCCATAAACTTTTTTATTATAAAACATTTTTTTATTTGTATTCTGTATAAACTTCCTTTTTTAATGATGTTTTATACAAGGTGTTTCTTCTAAAAGTGCCGCCATTAAGGTCTGTTTAAATATGTTCTTTGCTAAGTAGGCGCAGGTGAAAATAAAGGAACTAACTATTCTATTTTCACAGGCAGACATATTTCATTTTCTATAATAAGTTACTTAGATTTCGTAATTTTAATTTTTAAAGTAATGAGAGAAAATTCAAAATTTGACAAACATTTTTGCATGGAAACAACCCACTCTTATTTTATTATTACAATTTTGTGTTCTAAATCTGTTTCCACGACAGTCACAACTTATTATTTATTTCTCAAGATGAGTGGCCATGGGATCACTAGTTTAAAACCTGTTACTGGGTATCGCAAAGTGTAAAAATGAGGACTTTGGGCTTATGATAATTTAATGTCACGTTAGGTTACGCTTATAACACAAATTTGTGGGTATCTGTAGTCACTGGTATTACGAATAAACAGTTTTTACCATCCGCAGAATACCTTTTTATACAATTTAATACGTTTCACTATTAATTTATTAGGTTATTAGTTAATTTTAAATATTTAAACTCATTTTGCTATTTATATTAATATTATAAATTGAACATTAATTTATTTTATTTCATAATTTTTTGCCCAGCCTGCAATTAAAGATTATAAACTCATTTCATTTCAGAAAATGCCTGTTAAAGGTCGTTCTATTATATCAATGATTTCTTCGTTAGTTTCAATTTTTGCAAAATATTTAATTAAAATTAGTAAGCTGCTCTATGCTTTCTGCACAAAAAAAGGGTGCATACTTAGTAAGAATCGAGTCCTGACAACCGTGTTTAAGGTATTCATGCCTTAGTTGGTTCCAGTGCACTCCGAAAGTATGGTACCTTTCAATAACATCGTAATAGCTAATAATTACAACTGCTCAGATATAAATAGCTGATAGCTAAAACCCTGGATACTGAGTTTTATTGCAAATGTTTGAAACATGTCAGAAAATTATCGAAATGCATGAATAAAAATATTTATATCCTTTAACACTCCCGTATCTTCCTTATCATTAACTTTGATATAGGTATGTTTGTTTAAATCCTAAATGGGTATTTTCGCATAAGAAATTCTGTGGTTTTTCTGTAGTACCATCAATTAGCTGACACCATCAGTATCATATGTAGCATAAAAACACGAATGACTGAAAACTATTCTGACCAAACACTGTCAAAATCTCTAAAATAAAACGAGAGTCCGAACCAATAATATGTGAAGTCTCTAAACTAACCAAAAACATTAACAACTGGAAATCCTTTGCAAATATACAACCAAAATGAAAATGGCAAATTTCCACAGTTTTTACCAAACAAAGCTTCGATACAGGCACGACTCTGTCATCAGCTGATAATGCTACCAACTTTGGAACAGAACTGCCAACCGAAATCGTAATTCTCACACCCTCACGTCCCTGACAAAAGCTATCACCGGTCTTGCTTATGTCGCAGAACATATGGCAAAACGTGGGGACTAAGACCACAAATGGTTCACTGGTTGTACAATACTGTGGTGAAACCAGCCATAACATATGCATCCATTGTTTAAGGTGGACCAAGACCAGAACAGCACGGCTATGCTTCGGCTGGGCAAGGTGCAAAGACTAGCCTGCCTTGCGCATAGCGGGATGCATTAAAAGTACACCAACAGCGGTCTTGGAGACCCTACTTGACCTCCGCCACTGCATATAGTGGTACAAGGGGAGGCGAGAATGGGGGTATACAGACTGAAACACAACCTGAGCAACACAAAAGTTAGATCAGGACACATGGAAATAAAAATATCATAAGGAGTCCCATAATGGATATGAGGACAGACTATATGACCCCACAAATCGTACCCAGAAGACCCTTTCAGGTGACAATACACCCAAGGGAGAACTGGGCAAACGAAAATTTCAGACTCTCTCTTCGAGGTCAAACCTGGTATACGGACGGGTCCAAAACCGAAGAAGGGTCAGGAGCAGGTGTCTACAGTGAGATGGGAAACACTCGTTTGACCTTTCCACTGGAAACCACGCCTCTGTATTTCAAGCAGAAATTTTTGCGATCTTACAATGTGCCAGGATTAACAACCAAAGGCCCCGCACAAATTGTACAATCAACATTCTTACGGATAGTCAAGCAGCCCTTGGTGCACTAATTAATCCCAAGGTATCGTCTTGGCTGGTACTAGAATGCCTCGAGGAACTCAGGAACTGGCGGAACGCAACAACACGAGGTTGATGTGGGTGCCAGGGCATTGCGGAATTCGAGGCAATGAAAGCGCCTGAACGAACTGGCTAGAAGGGGTCAGCCACGACATACGTCGGGCCAGAACCAGTCCTTGGAGTGCCAAAGAGCACCTTCCGGAGTGCGGTACAAAACTGGGTAAAGGACCAGCAAAGACTGCACTGGGAAAGGCTTCCTCAACACATGCATGGGAAAATATACATCAGTGGACCATGCACAAAAAGAGCTAAAGAACTACTCAAAATGGGTAGGAATCAGCTAAGAACGATCACAGGTTTCCTCACCGGACATGCTCCAGTGAAAGAACACCTAAATAAAATGGGATTATACAACGGAGATCTGGACTGCAGATTATGTGGAGCAGAGACCGAAACAGTATCCCACATACTGTCAGAGTGTGAGGCACTGGATCACAAAGACAGGCAATCTTCGGGGATATTAGAGTGCCCCGGAAACATATGGTACGCACCCAGCAGACCTATACCGCCTTCTTCAAGGAACTAGGGTACTGGAATGGGTACAATAAAACGGGAGTTTGGTACAATAAGCCTTCAGGCTGCAGTGCCACCGGACATGCAGACGGCGTACAGGGTGTCCCATTTGGTTGTCCCTTATGGGAAACTTGGAAACCATAAGAGATATTAAAAATCTGATACCCCATCCTCGAGCTCTTTTTGGAGAAAACATTTATGGTAAAACAGATCATCGCTATCGCGAAGCGTTTCAGAATACAGGGTGATTCTCGATTTTTCACTTTTTGAAAAGGCCCTGTAGCTTTGTTGTTTATTACAGATACGAGAAAACTAATTGCACATTATAAAGACACTTTTCCGTAGAATCCAGTGGCGTAGCCAAAAATTTTTGAGCTGTCATTTTTGACATATGACCCAAACATGTTTTTTTATTAGGGACACCCTATAAATGATTGGGTAATTAAATTGCTTGTTTTTCTGATTAAAATAATATATCATAGTAGGTGGTTTAATAAATTTTTACGTCAAATATTGGAAAAGTTATGATTTTAAAGACGCATTTTTATTTTAAAATTTAAAAATTTCCTACCACTTTATTTATAAATATATAAGTATGAAATTTTGGTAAATAATATATATGATGTAGAAGATTATTAATACGCATAATAAAATGATACACGGTGTCTCAAAAAATTAAAATAATTTTTGTTATTTTAAAAATTTAAAAATTTCCTACAATTTTATTTATGAAAATAAAGGGATGAAATTTTGGTATTTGATAAATGTGATGGTGAGAAATATTATTATACATAAAAAAATGATACAGGTGTCTCAAAATTAAAATGATTTTTTTATTTTAACTTTAAAAATTTCCTACAATTTTATTTATGAATATATAGGGATTGAAGTGTGTGTTGGATAATATATATGATAAGTGAAGAATATTATTATATATATATATATATATATATATATATATATATATATATATATATATATATATATATATATATATATGTATAAATAGTACAAGGTGTGTCCCAAAATTAAAGAATAATTATTTCGATGTTTAAATTCTAAAAATTCATAGCGTCCTCATTTACGAATTTGAAGCAAAAGTACAATTTTCCTTATTCAGTCCACTAGATAATGTTTGTGTAAAAATCAAAGTCAAAGTTATGTCGGCTGTGTCAGAACTTTTGAACCTTTTTGGTTTAGATTTTTTTGTCTCTTGTCTGGTAGTGAAGATTGACGTGGAGAATTCATAAAAAATGATTAAAAATAATTAAAAAATCAAAATTTGTAAAACTTGATAAATTTTTAAGTTTAATTAATATAACTTGTTTATTATTGTTGTTGTAAACTAATTTTTTGTTTTTTTCTACGGAAATGTCTCCTGAGCTAAGGGATGACAGATTCCTTTTAAAACAAAAATATAAAACAATTTAAAAAACAGATAGAAGCCGCAATGCGTCTTTAAAATCATAATTTTTCCAATATTTGACGTAAAAATTTATTAAACCACCTACTATGATATATTATTTTAATCAGAAAAAAACAAGCAATTTAATTACCTAATCATTTATAGGGTGTCCCTAATAAAAAAAAACATGTTTGGGTCATATGTCAAAAATGACAGCTCAAAAAAATTTTTGGCTACGCCACTGGATTCTACGGAAAAAAGTGTCTTTATAATGTGCAATTAGTTTTCTCGTATCTGTAATAACAACAAAGCTACAGGACCTTTTCAAAAAGTGAAAAAATCGAGAATCACCCTGTATCTCTGAAACGCTTCGCGATAGCGATGATCTGTTTTTACCATAAATGTTTTCTCCAAAAAGAGCTCGAGGATGGGGTATCGGATTTTTAATATCTCTTATGGTTTCCAAGTTTCCCATAGGGACATTAACGTTAAATATAAATTTTAAGGATCTTTAAGAAAATACCACATTTAATATATCTATCTTTTATAATTTTCGAAATATATATGTATATCATTCTTTAGAAAAATCAGCAAACAAAACAAGTCTACAGCTTATAATTAATACTAAATTAACAAAACATATTGTAGGTAATACTGGTTTAAAAGATATTGACATTGCTACGAACGTGATTTTACAATTATATTGGTTAAAATAATAAAACTTTTCTATCTCTTATTCAGTATTTAATTGTAATAAAAAAATCTTTAAGAGAAAAAGATGATGCTAACACTGGGACATAAACAAGAGTATTGATTCACATAATGGATGTACGTTGATTATATGGTAAGCATGCTATTTTTACACAAAGCATATATAAAAGACTATAAAAGGAAGTTGGTTGACGACACGTAATGAAAATTCTGTCAACGGTAAAACCAACTATTAAATCGAATTCTTCGGAATTTAAATTTTCTTTTTATAAAAATCGACAAATTTTAATTTTTGAGTGGCTTTTAAAATATAGACACATTTTGACTGAAATATTTTACTTTATTATTACATTTGATAACAATTATTCTATTCTAAATATGTAGCAAACGGCACAGGTATTAGTAGTTACAAACCTAAGTAAACAGGGTTATTTTTAGGTTAATTTATTCCTCTTAACACAGTAACGAATGCAAGAAAATAAGAACAATAATTTAAGAAAATTATGTTCGAAAATGCTTCATTTCCGAAATACAGGGTGTCAAAGTTTTAAAAAAATGCCTTTTTATCATAAATTTTCTATCACTTCGGATATGTCCACAAAATCTGATACACTTTTTTAACCATTACATTACATTTAAGAAAAAAATATACCAGTGGCGTTTGAACGAGATTTGTATTAAAGTTTTTTCCAGAACATAATAGTACGCCACTATTTCTTCCTCACATCGTTAATATTTTTGAGATAATCATTTACTTTGGAGTTAATTTAGTTTTTTGTTATTTTTAAGTACGACGAACGGTTTTCGTTTAAAAAAATAAAAGCCATTTTGATACTCGGCAAAATCTAACATGCTGGCTAACATCTGATATGGTGTTTTGTATGTATGAAAAGTTAAAAACTTACATTACTACAAAATAAATCCTTAAAAAATCAGTAGTTATAATTTTAAATAAAAGTAAAAAACGAAATTTACATACGAAACGAAGCATTTTCAAACATAATTTTAGTTTTTGAAAAATGTTGTTTTTCTTGCATTCTGTACTGTGTTAGGAGAAATATATTAACTTAAAAACATAAGGCAATATAACTTAATTATGTCCTACATAAAAATATCCTCATAATATAAATGTTTGACTTAGTTTATTATTTAAATCACTGTACTGAATGTTGCGTATTTCAGCAATAAAGGGATTTTAGTTAGAGGTAATACCTTATATTCTTCCCTACAAAGATCCAATCATAGTAGGTATTTAGTATTCATTAAACTGTGTCAACTGAAATCCCAGCTCAGGCTCTTACGCCATAAATCAATTACTGCTAATTAATTTTAATAGCCTATCCGGAAATTTAACCCTTAGATTTTACCCGGCAGAGACTCCCATGTAATTTTCCCTTTTGTGGTTCAGTTAAAATGCTGGTTGCGCTATGAATATCTAAAATGTTTTATAATGTAAGTCAAGTACTCGATTGCACTTGACTTTCTGCAGTTATAAAATTTTTAAAAATATTTATTTATACTTATCTTACTTATCGAAAATAAATAATTTTTTTGCTTTTATAGGCATGATTATATTAGTACAGGCAATAAAAAAGCGAGCTACTTTTGTCCATAATACATAATTCAGCAAGAGTTTTTTTTTTCAAGATAGGGGCAGTATGATGTAATGAGCCAAAAAATACAAAATACTTACAAATATGGCGAACGAAAGTGCCGCCATTTTGTGAAAATCCGTTTGGGCCTGTATCTCCGTAACCGTATACTTGAGGAATTACGTAGGCTGTGCTCAAGGCCCACAATTATAAGAATCTTTACCATAGAAAATTAAATTTTCCATCTTTTTTGTTTATTTTTTTGTGTCACTTACCTAATTAATAAAGTAATTACTCAAACAATAAATGGATAAAAACTTTAACTTTTAAATCGACAATATTTCTACAACTTTCATTTTAAACTTTTTTTTTTCTTAAACTATTATTTTCAAAGGTATTACGCGTAAATTTCAAAAATTCTGTGAGCGGTTAACACCCGCTGGGCATATACACCATATTCAACATCTGGGCAGATATTTCTATGGTTTCTATTCTCGGATTACGCTATGCATACTTCGCTTTTATTACCCTTGTACTCAGTAGAACAACATTGAACGCGTTGTAACTTCGAAAATAATAATTTTAGGAAAAAAGTCTGAACTATAAGTTGTAGAAAATTTATGTATTTAAAAGTATGGTTATAAGCAATTTATTATTTAAACCATTATTAGCAAAGATATCGGCAAAAAATCCAATAAACCACCGTAATAATCTTATAAATCGTAAAGGGTAAGTGATACAAAAAAGATGGGAAATTTAATTATCTATAATAAAGGTTCTTATAATTATGAGCCCTAAGTGCATGGTTACGGAAATGCAAGCTTAATCGGTTTTTTGCAAAATGGTGGCACTTTCGTTCGCCATATTTGTAAGTATTTTGTGTTTTTAGGTTTATTACGTCATACTGCAAATATTTGCGAAAAAAAAAACTTTTGTCAAATCTTGCAAGAAAAAGTCTTCTTTTTCCTGTATCTACTATATAGTAAAAAAGAAACAACTATGCTATAAAAAAATGCTACTACCAAATGCTGAGGTTAAAAAATTATTTTTCGCTCACCAAGTCTGTAACTGGTACGTCTAAAGGGACAGGGGATGAAATCCATTACTATTAACATTCTCAAATATTATTCGACGATGCTTTGAAGGCTCGTCTTAATGGCCACCAGTCTATGAAAGACATTGTGTGCACAAAAAGGCATTGTTGCTAAACCATTGAAATTGTAGGAATATGTTGGGGAGAAATACATATTTAACCATAGTACATATTATATTTGGTCCTTTTAAACCTTTATAGGTCTTGGGATAACAATTTCCCACCAAAAGATTTTAGAAGAACCAGTGGCTATAAGTATACCCCCTTATCCCCACCAGATCAAGCATGTCATAGTTAATGATAGTCAAGTTTTGGCAAGACAAAAAAATTAAGTTTTATGTCGTTTAGTGGGAATATATTTTCCCAAAGAATTATAAGGGACCCAAAAGAAAAAACAGAAAAGGGTCACATTTTTTTTTAATAACGAGTAAATGTAGTGTTTTCTTCTATTTTTGTTGTAGTTTTTTGACTATACGTATTCTAAAAACCATTGTTTATTTTATATTTTTTCAGTAAATACTTTTAATAGCAGAATATTATACTCTAAATGTTTATGTAATTGTATATTATTTTGAAATATTTTGGATCATACGTCACGTAAAGCTCTGTTAAAGGTACACACATAATCCTTATGACCTACAGAACACCCCACCCAAATATAATATAATTTTGAGAAAAAAATATTTTTTGCCCTATAAAGGGTTAAGAAAAAATACGATAAAATAAAATCACTCTAAGGAATCAAGAATAACAACAGTTACAAGATTAAAACAGATACTTTAATCAAATATTAAATACTTAAATGAAATAGTAAAAAATAAATTAGGATTATTAGGAGAAAAAAACTGGCAACATCTTTTAACCAACATATTTTTTTGTGCCCATTCATTCCATCGAGATAGATCTGCTGGGCAAACAGTAACAAAAATTTTTCATATTTCTGGTTTTTTATAAATTATTTTTTTGTGAATAGGTGTATTGTGTATTTTTACAATATTTGGCTAAGATTTTTTTGGATTTGGATGGATTTAATTGTGTAAGAGAAAAAGTATTTGATGTAAAAAAAAGAAAGTTGGGCAAAGAGCACAACACTCTGTTTTAAGAGAGAAAAATTAAGCATTAAGGGCCTAATTATATATCAGTTTTTAGTTTCTTGCTATCATGTTACAATTTTGTGTAAAATTTTTAATAATTGCTATAAATTTTAGATTTTTGTGTGACGTTCTTGTATAAATACTAATTTACTTTTTACAGATCGTACTTGAAGACATAAAAACAGGTATAATTAGTAGTAAAAGGGATACATTTATCGACTTAAAAACAATTTTCCTAATAAATATTTTAAAAAGAAATAACTTTGTACGAATACATAAAGTTTAATATGTAATGATGTTTTATATTTTTATTTAACTTTCTTTAAATATATAGAACTTCAGCAACAGAAGAGAAATAAATGATAAATTGTATTTTCTTTCAATTTAAAGTTAAGGTTTAAACCAATCACCAATGAAGCTCCTGAACTCAATTGTTTGCATAACATGCTACTTTATACAAAAGAATCGACCCGAAGGACCTAAAGTAGAAAATTTTCAACGGACTTTAAATTGGTTGCCTTGGGCTAACTTTTAGATTTGAATGCTTTTTTATCTTCTTTTTGCTTAAGATTTAGCCAAACATAAATAAAAGAACACACAGTTTTTAAAGCCGTCTATAATACCGTTCGCATAATTAAAGGCATCTAAAAAGTCTTGCATAAAAATTAAAGAGTTATATATTAAACACTTAGGTATAGTTTTTCTTTCATATAAATAATTTGAAAAATTTCTTTAACGACTACAACAAACGCCCGTAAAAGTATGAACCTTATGAATTTTACAGGGTATTCAGCAGAGGTGGGTCGTATTCGAATACTCAGTATTCAGAATACATTTTGCCGGTATTCGAATAGTATTTGAATACATTTGTGTGTTTGGTATTCGGTAGAATACTGTTTTGGTTGGTCTTCGGGATTCTGTATTCGAATACTTTTGAAGTATTCGACAAATACTTTTTTGAGTATTCGAATATCGGCGTTCCGAGTATTCGAATACCGGAATGTGTAAGCAGTATTTAAATATTATGAGTAGAATACTAAAGGAGAACAAAAAGTAGGGAGAAATAAGGTGAGAACCCTTTTTCTTGCTCGTCAAATTTTTAATCATTGGTCTTCTTTTTTTTTTGTAGTACTTAAAACTTTATTTGTCAAGTATTCGAATATCGATTTCGGGTGTTTGTGAATACAAAGTATTCGAATACTTTTTTCTTCCAAGTATTCAAATATTCGGTATTCGAATACCGCTTTTCAGTATTCGACCCAACTCTGGTGTTCAGTAACTCTACCGACTATATTATTTTTTATAGCATACAAAAAACAATTTCTTTTTACCAGTGTAGTCCATGAGGCGTTAAAAAAAAAGAAAATGCTACGACATTTTTATAAAATTAAAAATGAAACAAATTTGATGTCTCGACTTTCTTTAATTTGACTTACGATTTATGTGTAAATAAATAAAAACCATTCTTTTGAATGGTCATTTCCTATCGCCTATATTAAATTCTACTATACAAGGTGTGATTAAATTGATTAAAAATATTTTTTAAATTTATTAACACCCTGTAGTTTAAAAAATTAAACGTTTAGGTTAGAAGTTTATAGGAAGTTTTGAACCTATTTTTTATTGTAAAATCAGCCCTTAAAGTTTGTCGGTTAAGTTTCTGGACACCCTGTAAATTAAACTAACACCGGTTTTTGTAGCATGTGGATATCACACCCACTTTTTAGTTTACTTTATGTGTTTAAAAGTAATGCCTCCTTTACTTTCTGTTTGTTTTAAAGAAAAAAAAGTTTAAAATTCTTTTTTGCTCGCTTCTGAAGCCTAAATGCCCTTGCAACCTCCAAAAAATGTTTTACCAATTTTTTTAAACATATTTACTTGGATTTTTAAACTGTGTGTTTATTTATTATTATATTTTTAATTTGGTCTTACATATATTTTATTTTTATTTTAGGTCACTGATTTTGGTAAAATAAAAAAGTTAAAAAAATCCTTTTAATTAACAATTATTCAGATTTGTTTATTGTTTTAACATTTTTAAATATGTTACGCACAAATATCGAAAACGCTCATTGCGCAAAAATAACGCACACTACGCGTTATGGACGAAGGTAAGTAACCAAACACCGAAATTAAATAGTTTTTCGTTTTATGGTCGTGAATTCATGACCGCATCGCGTTGTGTTCATTTTAGAAGCAACCACAACGCGTTCTGTTCGTTTGAAGAACGACCATAACTTAAACACCTTAAAATATAGTGAAAGCGTCATATATTTTAAAAATAAATACATAACTTAAGATTTAGTTAACATAAGACAGAATATAGTGCAAAAGTTGGAAATATTCTTGAAACATGAACATGAAAATAAAAAGGTACTTCGTAATTTGAAATAAGTAAACAACTATGTCTCCCCCGTGGCCTAGTGGACAGAGCTTTGATCTTCGAAGCCAGAGGTCGGCGGTTCGATTCCCAGCGGGGAGACATATTTAGGTAGTAGTTATTTAAAAATAACGACCGTGGTGGCTTTACCGCGTTGTCTAAAAGGTGCTGTGAAATGCAACTGCATGTTTCAGTGCTTGGACAACGTTGACGGAACAGGGGGAATGATGGGTCAAACATCTAATAACCCGACACCCACGGTACTCTGGTATTTAGGCATAGACCTTCGTGGGATGTCAAAAGATTAAAAAAACTAGCAAAAATAATAGTTTTAAACAACTAAAATAAGTAATATTTATCTAAAATAGAAAAATGACTTAATTGTAGATTGAACCACATTGTAACAAATTATTTGTTCTTAAAAGAGCTACTATTGTGGCACTTGGAGTTGCATAATACTTGCTTAGAACGGCAATGGTAGTTATTAGTGTTACAATAACGCTTATAATGACATAACACAAATCCTTCTTTCGAGCCTAAAGACAAAGCTAAAGCTCTTCTTAAAGTTAATGAATTGCTCATGCATCTGATTGAACAATAAAGTTGGAATCAGCAGAAGTAAACTCATTTCGACCATACATTCGCTGCAGTACACCTTCTTTAGTGCGTAGTTGGTACATACCAGACTTAGGTTCACTTAAAACCATAGCTTAAACATTTCTTGGCGCTAGCCTGCCCTCTCAACATCTGGGATTTAAAAGGACTCACTCTGCTTGAAGTCAAACTAACAACTAAAGTACAAACGTGAAATGGTGCACCGCATTAAGGAAACTAGTTAAGACAGGAAGAATTCGGTGTTCGGTTGATTTAAACCATCCACTTCGCGTTATGGTCGCTTCTAAATGACCAAGACGCGTTGCGGTCATAAGTTCACGACCATAAAACGGAAACTTATTTAATTTCGGTGTTTGGTCATTAACGCGTTGTGTGCGATATTTCCGCTCATTGAGCGTTTTCGATATTTGTGCGTAACAAATACATAATGTAAGTAATATGGTTTTCATTGATGGTGTTATGGTGGCAAAAATACTTCTAGACAGAAACAAAATATTAAGATGAGTTTGGATAATTTATAACTTGTATGGTGTTACTGCTAACGCCTGTAATTGTAGTAACACAACTACACTCTAAATAACGATACGTCATACTATAAATTATACTAAGCTAATCAATGGACGTATGTAATAAGGTAAGGACAGCAATACAGCCTTTTTTTGTTAGTTTAAAAACTGATAGGTTAGGTAGTTTTTCCAAAATAATACAGAATTTGGGAGGTTAAGGAAAATGATAAACGATTATTAGCTTCACAATAGAAGACAAACAATTTTTAAAGGATAATTTTTAATTGCTATGGAAATCATAAAACAGATGTACAAACACAAATACCCGTATTAAAATTAAAAATATGAGGAGCAAAAATTCAAAAGAATAATATCTCTTTTTCAGCCTTAACAGATAATTATCATTTTTTAATACCTATTAAAGAATAGTTAACACTTTAATATTTTTTTATATAAACATGATACACCGGACAGTCAATAAAAATAATATTTACTCCTAAAAGAGTGCTTTTGTTTAGTGTCGTTATTCGTTAAAACAAATTAATAAAAAAAAGTTTGAAACGAAAAATATTGATAAAAATCTAGTTGAACTAAAGTCAATAGTATTTTATTCCAATAAAAATAAAATTAGGACTTTTGAAGAGAAAATGAGAGTTTTTTTTTCATATTTTAAATTAAAAATGCGTATAAGTAAAAATTCTAAACATTTAAAACTTAAACAAACATGTGTACGGACAATATCCCTTTGTATCAATTCCTATATTTGGACATAAATTGTATTAAGTATAAAAACACATTTGAACCAAGAGTCAAATAATATTTTTGAAAATACAGTTTGAAGAATAATAACCTTTTGGCGCTATTACTTAATTTTGGTTGCATTTTTCAAAGATAAAAAAATCTATTTAACCAGACATTTTAAATATCTGTCACCACCTTTAACGTTACATTGAAAATTTTTGATAATATTTCTTTTGAATTTTAGCTCTCCATATATGGTTTGTTTAGGGCGTGTACTATTTTATTATCCCTTAACTACTAACGTGCAATTTTTGGAACGCAACCACTCATGTAACGTCTCTTGGACGCCGCTCAATAGTGTTCGGGATTTTTTTGTAATAAACGGCTAATATAGTAAGTAAGGACTATTTTTATTTATACTTATTGAAAAATGTAACAAATAGTTAGTTTTGCACCAAGAAAAACAGGTTTTTGTTTTCCATAAAAATACATTTTATAGAAAAGGTAAACATATTTAATTATACCCATGTATATGTAACAATGACATTCTTATAAACTAAACATAAATTATTTTAAGTACCTATAAAAAAATTAAGGAGTCAACACTAAAAAAATACAACCCCTTAAAATTATACCTCTTAAAGACCTTCGGTACACAATTTTTACTACAGGTGTGCCTTTTTTACTTTAAAGGGTAATTATAGCAAGTCTTTCTTTTGGTCAATTGTTTCATTTTACTTTCTTGATTAATTTCAGGGTCAAACTTGAGATATCACAAGAACTTTATCTAAATCGTCGAGATATACGTGGATTTGTTGCTCTTCTGACAAGATGTGAGGTAACTCATTTAAATGCAAGCTTTTTGACAAAATCTGCTCTATCTATTTTGTCACAATCTGTGTGCATTTTTTGCAATTGCCTCTTATAACTATGATAACCATCAGACACTTATTTTAAATAACTTGGTAAGAATCCGGAAAATCAAAATATTTTTAGAAACCAGCCACAAATACTAAATATTTATACAGAAAAAACTCAATATCGGCCTCCCAAAAATCTGAAAAATGACCATTACAGAAGGGTGGCAAGTATAGCCAGGTAGCAGTTAATATTTGTTATATAAAATGTCAATGTTTTATCATCAATATAACGTCTTAGGTAATAAAATTTAAAACAAAATTATCAATGCTTTTAAATATTATTTGGTAAAATTTCTTTTAAAGGCATCGATATTTGTTTTCGATGTTATCATCGATTGTCATCATCAATTTTGCGTAGATATTATAGTACTATTTCTACTATGCTGTCAAGCATAATCAATCACAAGTCTGTTTGGTGATCAGTTGGCAACCGGTCACCTGACTAAATAATAATACTCGATTGGCGCTTACTTGTTTCTGATTTCTCTACGAACAGGGCTCATGTATCGAGAATAAACATTAAAAAAATGGTCTATCTTTCTTGGATACATGCATACTGTTTTTTTGGACAAGAAAATTGGGAATGTCTCTGTCCACTACTTAATTATAATCCAATATTATGTTTAGTTTTTAGTAACTTTAAAAGTGACCTGTAAGTTTTAAATTTACCTTAAATACTAAAATATTTTTTTCTTTGTTATTAAATTCTATAATCTTTTATTAGATGCCATATAAAAACTCCATTTGTCAATATACATACGTGACCAAAACTTACTGGACCTGATACAAAACATTGTAAAATTGTACACTTTTTGAAAAGAACAAGTTAGTTGGAAATTCTTGAGAGAGTTAAAGAAAATATAATTTAACAAAATGTTGTTTCTAAAATAAGAAAATACCGGGTGTCAGCGAATTTATTAGACAAGATATAACTTCAGAGTATTGGAAATATTAAAATGAGATTTGGTATAGGTAAATGGTAAAAGCAGAGGAGAGTTTACGCAGATTTTTTATTTTTCAGTTACTTTTGGTTTGACCAGAAATGGCTCTAATTGTAAATTTTTAAATGAAACATCATGTATATTTTGACATTTTTAGATTCCTTAGACAAATCTGAGTAAAATTGTGATATTTAAAAAAGTTTTTAGTCCTACTTGATTTTTCAGAGCCATATTTAATATTGCATTTAAGTGGCTATGGTGGGGCACAAATTAATCTAGTTACCCTAAGTGAGGTTAGAAAAATACAATCGCAAAGTTTTAGTGACTAATATAAAATATAGAAATAAAACAATTAGGCAAATTCACATTTCTGAGTGTAAGTAATTTTTTTTTTTAATGGCAACCCTTTTGACAAGCTCTTTTTGAAAAATAATTTTTTAATCTAAAAATACCAATTTATTTGCGATCGGATTAAAAATAAAGTATCAGAGCCACCTAGATGCAATACTACTAATGGCTCTCAAAAATCATGTAGGCGTAATACTTTTTAAAATGTCAAAATACTATTTAGAATTGTGGAAAGAATTTAAAAATTTCAAAACATACAGGGCGTTTTAAAAATTGGAGTCACTTCCGGTTAAACCAAAGTAACCAAAAGGTGAAAAATATGCAAAAACTCTCCTATTTGCATGCAATTCACCTATACCATTTTGATATGTCTAATACTTTAGGGATTGTAGCTTGTCTAACAGATTTGTTGGCACCCGGTATATACAGGGTGGCCCAATTGTCTGGGAAAGTCCAACATTTCTGTTGTTTAACGAGATAAAAGTTGTAGGGTTTGTATGTATACAGAGTGTCCCAAAAAAGTTATGGCTAAGAAGTTAGTTTTTTTTTCAATTGTAACCCCTATTTTTGTCTACAGAATTTCCTATAAAATTTTGCATATAGTACGGTTTTTATTTTGACATTTGTGGCGATGTTGTCACACTATTTATAATTTATTGAAACTTTCGTAAAAAATATGCTACCCGAAAATTAGGTAAAAACGGAAATACATTAGTTATTAATAAAACTTAGCCAAGTGTTTTAGGACACTAAAGACCACAAAATAAATTCATATAATTTTGCTAGATCATATAGGGTATTTCTTATAGCATGGCCAACATCTCAATATTTAAGTATTTCTTAAATACAGTGCTTGTCTAAAGTCAGGACTCCCCTCGTAACATTTGAATCGTTTGGTAATTTTTTTTTTAATTTGAGGATTTTAGTAGGACAATATAAACCGAATTTTAGGCAAGAAATGACAGTAGATAATAATGTCATACTGAGAGTTGGGCCCCATTAAAAAAAAATGGAAAGAAGGAAGGATTGTTGCACATCATTTTAAAGCTTCGACAAGTATTTTATAAGCCCAGAATATAAACCTAATTCCCTAGACCTTAAACAAAATGGCGGTAATTTAAAAATTACCTAAATATCTGATTTTGTTGCGCATATTTCCCAAACTAATAAAGTAAGATATTAGGTCTTTCAGATATATTTTTAATGGTGATATAATATACAGGGTGCGTCATTAAAACAATCTATACTTTTGTCCTACCTTGTATATCATCACCAATAACACCACTAAATATCAGATCTTTAAAAGAGCTTTAAGAAAATACCACATTAATTATATTCAGCTTTATTAGGTTCGGAAATATGGCCATTCAAATAAGTTGTTCAGGTAATTATCAAAGTACAGCCATTCAAGACTTCTTTTCCATATAAATATTTTTTTTAGCGCCTAGCTCCTAGTTTAACATTTATAATTAAATTTTTTGCCCAAAATTTGGTTTATGTTATCTAGTCGTTAGCATAAAAAAATACCAAACAATTTAAAAATTAGAAAGGGGTGTCCCAAATTTAGACAAGCATATGTGTTTTTAAAATGGCATAAACAAAATCCAAATTTGTTTACCCATTTATCAATGCTGATAACTATTTTATATAAAAATATATTTTTTAATAAGCAGAATATATTTTATTTTTAATATTTTCTAGTTAGTCTGTATTTAGTAGACGTTTTTGACTACGGGTTTAAAAAGGTAAATTATGACATATAATTTTTAACCCATATGCAGAAACTTGGAAGATTATTGCTAAGAACAAACAACGACAAAAATGAAAAATAAAAAGTTAAACAAATATTTTTAAAAAGTGCAGTTAATATTATTTTTTTGTTTTAAAAATAATTAAGTATAGCACAACAATAAAGAAGTTTTAATGCTAATGTTTGGTTTTTTCAATAGTACAATGTACTATTCGTTGTGATTTTATTTTACCGCGTCTAAAATTACAGTTTTGGCTCATAGTCAGTATTATATGTATATTATTATATTTATACTGTAATATTCTATATTATTTCTCATTCAAAAAATAAGTTAGTACTTAATTAAACTTTATTTGCTTTATTAACAAAAAACATTAAAAGGTTAAGTAGAAAAGAAAAATAACTGGTAAAAACACTATACAAGTAGATATTTTAAAAGTTATATTATTAAATACAAATAATTTTTATGACGATTGGATATTTGTAATATCATGCTTTAGGTAAGTCTATTATATTTAAGAAAAAATTAATTTAACAGGGATATTTCAATAAAAAAGTTTTTTAAGTATGGGCTGCCAAGGTTTAAAGAGCGATTTCTTGCACAATTTTAAGACAATAAGTATTTTAAACAGGTTTTAAAATTTCTTGTTTTAAAGATAGAAAGTGTCAAAAATGTAAAAAAATAATTTATTAAGACCACTCAAGTCTCAAGAGGCACCTGAAGAAATATATAAAAAAAAAAAAAATGGACGCTGCGGGCTTCTAGTGCATTTTTCATTGTTTTTAAAAGAATAAAATTAAAATGCACTGTAAATTTGTTATTTTAATAAAATTTGCTTAGTTTTTAAAAATGTCTTGCGTACCCCTAAACTACCTATATAAAAATCAATAAGGGGTAGATTATTGCCCAAATTTTTTAAATAAGTTTTTGTTATACAAATTACTATTTTTGTGGCCTTATTTAAGTTTCTTTTCGTATGTTTACTGGAGTTACATTTGTTAGTGTTACTCCTTAACTTTTCTGTAAGGATCGACTCAAGGGAACTGAAGTTGGCTGAGATATATAAAATTTAATTGTCTTGGGATTTTACTTATTTTAGGACTATTCGCTTGCTTACTATTCTTCTGTTATTTTAAGTCTGTTTGTATAGAAATACAATTTAAACAGAAGTGGGAAAAAGAAACTTAAGGTATTTAATTACCCAATTCTTAGGACCAAATTAGAAAAACTTTTTGTTAATAAAATCTTATTTGTCTTAACGCTACATAGAATTACATAATTAAATTATTGGTTTAATTCAACTTATTATTAATTTTATAAACAAAAATTATTATAATTATTACTTGTAAAGAGTTTTACAGAATTAAAAATCTCAAATGCAATTATTACATACTAATATTTTTTAGTGGTATACAACGTATAAGTGTATCAAAAAATATGGATTTTTGCCTAAGGGGTAAGCACCTTTATTTCTAACAAAATCAAAAAATATTATAAAGAAAATTATAATTACCTTTAAAATAGACAAATTGGTTTATTTATAGAAAAAAAATATTTTTAAATTTTTTGTTGCGGTAAAGTTAAATTGCAATTTGTACAATACTGCTTTCACATTTTGAAATGTAATATGTAAAGGAACCTAACGACTTTTTTTTATAAAAACCAATTTTTTTAATAAAAGAGTTTTTTATATGGTGCAAACTTGAATAAACATAGTGTATAAAACATTTATTAAAGTTTAAGGTATTAATAAAAATCTGTGGTATTTTAAAAATGTTTAAAATAAAGAAATTGTTTATTTTTAAAATACCACAATATGTTTGCCTTTTATGGCCAAACTTATTTTAATTAAATATTTTCAAATATTTATCTTTTTTTTGTTTGGGTAATAGTTTCATAAAGCTATTTAGCTTATCATGGTTTATTTTTAGCAGGCATTTAACTCTAAATTAATTTTGCTTTTTGCATATACATAAAAGTAAAAAAATGATTTGAATTTATTCCAAAGGACTGCGTTAAAAAAAAATAAAAATAACTTTTTCTTTACTTTATATTTATTGCTTTTTTAAAAAGGTGATTTATTTTTAGCATTTTGAGACATAAACATAAAATATAAATTTATTATTTAAATTTAACCAAACAATTTTAATTTAAGTTTAATATTTATTTTAAAACATTTTATATAGTATTGAAAACAAAGTAAATAAGGGCAAAAAAATACATTTATTTTAGTCTGCGTGTTAAAAATTATTTTATTACAGTAATTTTAAAATTAAAATTAAATTTAAATTCTTTTATACCGGGTGTTTCCCACAGGTGGTTTCTCCTTATAACTTTCTTACCTTTGAAGATAAAATAATAATTTAAAATTTGGTATATATTATTCACCATAAAGTGGTATATTCATTTTTTTCTATACCTTTCAGTTTAACCGGAAATGACTACTTCGTTTAAATTTTAAATGACACCACCGGTATATTTTATCTTATTTTAATAAAATTTGACATTTAAAATAAAACGACACTTACAAAATTACTTTTTGTTTAACCACAAGTATCATCAAATTTCGTCCTTGAAACAGAAGTTTTAAATTTTTTTTTTTAAAATTTGTATAAAAATGTTTTTAATGATACCTCTATATTTTAAAATATGGTGTTTACTTTTAAGATAAGGACCTGCTAAGCAGTCTATGGAAATCAATTAGCTTATTATGTTTAGTCATACTTCTTTGCTCATACGATGTATATATTTTAAATTTATAAATAATCTGTGTGACAGGGTAGTGATGTTTTTAAAAACTTTGAATTTAAGCTTCCTATACCGGGTGTTCCGAAATAATTGCACCAATTTTCATGGCATAGCATATTCTACGTCGAAAATAAACCCTATATTCCTATATAAACATATGTCCAGAAAAAAACAATTTTTTAACATAACTGTTAAATCGCTTTAGATATTCAATTGCCATTTTATACATTGCAGCAAGAGACATTTTTTGATAAGAAATATTTTAAAAACTCACTAGTGACGTCCGTACCATAATTGTATAAATTGATTTTTAAGAAAAAATGGTGCGCCACTGCTTTTCCTAACATAAAAATTATTTTGAAATCCCCGTTGAGTTTAGAACAAATTTGATCCTTTGACTTTTCCCTGAACGATGCACCGGTTTTTAAGAAGAAAAAACAAAACACTACGAAGCGCCACATTTTGGTTATAAAACTTGACAAATAAAATCTCGAATTTTAGGTGTCTAATGGTTAAAATTTTTGTCATAATTTTGGCAGGTTCGTCATGCATCAAACTAGTTATGTTTTTTTAAAAAAACGATGCATCGTTCGGAAAAAAGTCAGAAAATCAATTAAATTTATTCTAAATTTTTAAGGGATTTTAAAAATAACCTTTATTTCAGAAAAAAACAGTAGCACACCATTTATTTATTATATATTTTTTAAATTATACTAACTTGGTACAGACGCCACTGGTGATTTTTAAAAATATTTTAAAAAAAATGTCTTTTGCTGCTTTTAAGTAAAGAACAAATTGGTTTTTTTCTTGAAATTTTGACACCCTGTATGTCTGAAGGAAAGCTTTTTCCGCACATATGTTTATAATAAAGAAACACGATTTATTTTAGACGTAGAATATGTAATTAAAACTTTGTGCAATATTTTGGAACACCGTGTAAAGGCTATAAAAGCTAAAAACATCAGTTAAAAAAATGCTGTGTTAAGGTACTATTTTTTTATTTTGTTAGTTAATACCCATACTGCAAAAATAAGTAAGGTTTTATTATATAAGGTGTCTCTAAAAGGTCTGTACAAAATGCTACCATAATATAAAGTGATAAAACATAATTTACTTTAATTAAAAATTTATTGTTTTCGGAATACAGGGTATTAAACTTTTATTTTATAAAGTATATAAATATTTATTTAATATAGAATTTTTTTATACAAAGATCAGGCACAAGGGGATCTTCAGGGTAAGGAATCGACATTTGCCAATATAATGACCTGCAGTCCTTTCCTTATATTTAAATTGTCACAACTTTTTCTAGCGGTATCTTTTCAGTAAAAAATTTGTGTTTACTCATACTTTTTACACAAAAAAGGGATACTTAGTAAATATTGCTACAAGCCACCGTTTTTGAAATGTTTTAAATTTAAAGTTTTATTTCATACATAAATGTTCTCTTGCATTTCTTTACGCTTTTTCTAAGCCACTCGGCACTCCCTAAAAGGTCTGTAAAAATGCTACCACCTATTTTTACATACAATGACAACGATTGAATGAAATTTACCTTAATCGAAAAAATATTTGTTCGGAAAATACAGGTTTTGAAAGTTTTCATTTTATTTTTTTACTTTGACACCCTATATCTGGCCAACAAGCAAATGTTTAACAGATAGTAGGGGAACCCAAGAGGGGGATTTTGAGATTAACTACAGTGCGGCAGATTAATTTACAGGAGGATACCTTGTACCCGATTGAGTACCTCCCTCAAATATAAGACTCTTATATAAGACAGCCGGTCAAGGATAGCAAAAAAATATATATATTTAACAGAAATTTCTAAGCGCGTCAGATTAAGAAAGGGTTAGGTACATAATAAAAAGTGTATATTCCAGTAATCTGACAATTTCTTAGTAATGTAAAGAAAGCGAAGGGCTACAAAGTTGTAAAAGAAAACGTCATTATGATATTCTTGAGCGCGGCAATTTTTTAAATTATTTTTAAGCAAATAATTCAAGGGTAACGAAAAATATATAATCTGACGATCACACAAGCCGAAATAACTACAGTAGTTTTTTGACATATCCATTTAAAAATACATAGCCGTATATCATCTAAGCTTTGCAACCCAATAGGTCTCAATGATGCTCGAGTAAATCCCCATTTACCATCGTAGGCTTCCTTAGGCCGCTGTCAGACGGGTGACTTTTTGCAGTCGAAGTTGACTACAAAAATATCGACGTCTTGTCGCCAATTTCGACTACAAATGTAGTTGTAACTAACGTGTAGTCAGTCGACGGGATAGGCGACAATCAGCGGCAGAAGTTCAGTTGCAGTCGAAAAACGCAGGTATGAAAAGGAATCGCTTTTTCCATGGTTGTTAAATGACAACTGCAAGTAGCAACAATCAACCACAAAAGATCGACTTTTTGCGGTCAACTTCGACTGCAAAAAATCGCCTGTCTGAAAGCGGCCTTACTGTAAGGTAAGTTGCACATGCCGTATCATTTTAGCGCCAGGAATTTACGGTAGCACTCTATAAAGACCTTTTTGAAAAAGAAAACCTGGTTGGCCAAAAAGGTTTAAGAAATAGAAATTTTTTTTGGTGTAAAATAAAAACTTTTTTCAGGCATAAACTGTCGTTCTTAGCAATAATAACTAAGTATACCTTTCTTGTTTAAAAATCAATAAAGAATTAAACTTTTTACAAAAGCTACAATATACGGGGGCAAAAAAATGACAATGTGAAAATACGTAAAGAATTGCAGGTGGCTCCCTCTACATTTTACAACAAAACTATGTACAAACTTTATTTTCCCAGCCTGATAGACTGCCCAATATCAAATTTCATAATGACATTTTTAATAACTAAAAAAAAATATATTTAAAAATATCTAAAATTAAATAAAATAATGGACAAAATGACACCCTGTATCTTGATTCAACGATCAAATTTTCGAATAAGGTAAATTGTATTAGATCTTTGTATTATGATCCAAAGAATTTGTAGTAGCATTATGTACTAATTATTTAGAGACAGTGTATACTTTAACATTTAATTTTTTTATAAACTTTACAAACTCTATAAATATGCCTTGCCTATAAGTTGTGTCGTCATTCATAATTATATTAAAACCCATCCGTTATTTATGTCCAATTACTAAAGTTTGACTAAATATCATAAAATACCATTTTTAGGAAATTTTCTAGGGCCCTTAGATAATTGGTAAATACGAAATTTTGTGTTATTTCAAATATTTAAAAAATTTATTTATTTTTTTATTATTTTAAAATAAATAATAGTAGAAGCACTCATATTATTTAAAAATATTTTAAAATAATTATTACCTACCTTTAAGTCTGTTTCTGGTTGTGCTACTCGAACTTCGAGCGTTCCCGACATCACAGCGTACCAGCACTTTCCAGTATCTCCTTGTCGAAAAACTGAAAATTTAAATAAAATACTTTATTTTAATAAAAAACAATAAATATGCCCTATTTATTACTTAACAAATATTAAATAATATTACACTATTGGACGAAACTACTTCCTATCAAAACAAAAGAATTTATCTTTAACAACAAAATTGCAAATTTATTTAGATTTATTAAAAAAGCATGGTAAAAATATTTTAAAAGTGACTGAAACAGAGGATGAAACACAGAAAGGCACTTTTACATCCACAAGAAAAAAATTAAAAAGTATAATATGCATCAAGACAAGACAGGGCGCTTTATAAAGGGTGAGTTGTTTTCGATGTTTTTAACAGGGATCTTTAAAACTGCTGCAGCTACAAAAATACAAAAGAAAATAGTTTGAGCACTCAAATTTAAATCACTTATTGTCCGTTTTTGACCGACGACATAAACTAGTATTTTTAAATGGAAATCATAGTTGCCTATGACATTTTTAAGAAAGCTTTTTTGTAAGCTTTTTAACAATGTATATCAAGCAAGATAAACTTAAAATATAGTACATTACATAACAAGTGTGGAAACTGACTAATTTCACACAAGTGGAAATATTGTTGCACGAGCACGTTGCAAGTTATTTTTACATAAGTAATGTACAGGATGTCCCGATTTTGTTGCAATTGCAGGGTATCTCGGCTATTATTAGAGATAAAAACATGCGGTTTTCGCGATTTTTTTAATGGGACACTCCTGTATATTTTTTATTCATTAAATTATAGCGTGGATGAGAGCTTTTCCAAAACGTATATTACTTTATAGTTTTTTTATATTTATAGGCCCTTAATTAATATTTTTAATTTTAAAATTGAATCTCGCCAAGTGGACCATGATATAACCAAAAAATAAAATATACCCTTCGTTCATATCTGACTTAAATTTTAGGAAAATATAAAAGTTTTAACTAACTTACCTCGCTCAGCACTCCCATTTACCCGTTAGTTGCTAGTTGGTTTACTTATTAATTATTTAAAATTGATTATTTTGGATCGGCGCCAAAGTGTTTTTACTCAAAACAGTGTCCAAAATCAGTATATATCCATAATTTTTAGGAAAACATTTGATTTAAAACAAAATAATAGAAAAGCGGGTATAGTACTGTAACCGAAATTATTTGAAGTTTAGACTATACAGATATCAGTTTTATACATGGTTTTCTATTGTTTTGCTTTAAATCGAATGTTTTTTTTCTGTTTTAAGTAAAAAGACTTTGGCGCTGATCCAAAATGTTTAGTTTTTAAATAATTAATAAGTGAACCAAGTTAAGGAACTGTGGAGTAAATAGGATTGCGGGGCAAGGTAAAGTAGTTAAAAGTTTTATATTGCTTTAAAATTTAAACAAATTATGAACTGAGGACATACTTTATTTTTTTGTTATTAAAGCCTATATCATGGCCCACTATGCGAAATTCAATTTTAAAATTAAAAACATCAATTTAGGGCCTTTAAATATAAGTAACCTATTAGGTATTATACATTTTTAAAAAGCTCTCATCCGCTATAATTTAACAAATAAAAATATACTGGGTGTTCCCTTAAACAAATAATGTTTGGTTCATATCTCAAAAAATTATAAAAATTTAAAAAAAAACCTAACTACACCATTGAATTCTACGTAAAAATATCAACAAATGTCAGTTTTTACTTTTGTTGTAAGTTACAAGACAACTGAAATACGAGGGGGTCCGAAAATGAAAAAAATGAATTTTGCCCTGTATGTCAAAACGAAGAGGGCCAGGAAAAATATTTTATTTCCATCTTTTGTTTCATCAAGAAGTAACAAAAGTTTGCGGTAATCGCAAGTCTTTATCTCTAATAATAACCAAGCATATAACCCTGCAATTGCAAGAAATTTCTGTACACTATTTTTCCTACGACTACAAATTATATATCAAAAAAAAGGTTGTTTTTTTTTACCATAAAAAAACCTTTGATAACTTTGATGTTTAACAATATTTTTATATATTAAAAATCACCTACCTTAAATAAAATTTATGGTTTTTTCAATGTAATTCTAATTAACAGTCTAATAATTTAAAGTTTATTTTAAAAGACAATATGACAGCGATGACGGCTTTATATTATACTTTGCAACACAAGTGTGATATAAGGGATTTTCTATGCATAAAAACAATGTGCTTTTTGCTATTTTTATATGTGGTCATGGTACCATAGTTTTAGACATTTACAATAAGAAAATAATTATCTACAAGTTTTCTATTTATACTGTTTTTCTATTCCGAATAATACCTAAGATACAGGTAAAAGTCAATAAGTAGGCCATGATCCTTTTGTAATAAAAGTGATTTAAATTAAGCATAAAAAGCTACAAAAAAGGTTGTTTTCCTTCACATAAAAAATAAAAAAAACATTAGAAAACCTTGCAACACTGGATGATATAAAAATATTTTTTCTCACCAAGGTATGTTATACTGTTAAACAATATTTTTATATCGAAAATCACCTACCTAGTACTTCCATAATTTTAGAATTATGTCGTAGCTTAAAAACGGGCTAATAATAATTTAAATATAACACTTTTTACTAAGAAGATAATTACCTACAAGTTTTCTATTTATACCCTTTTTCTATTCCGAATAATAACTGAGCCACAGATAAAAACCAATAAGTAGGCTATGATTCTTTTGTAATAAAAGTGATTTAAACCAAGCATTAAAAGCTACAATTCCTTTTTTTTATTTAACCATCTCCGTAGCTGTAATGGTTTTAGAGATACTATTTACGCGATTTCGTCTGAATTAAATTATTCTTTATCTCTTAGCATAACTAACTTCCAACAAACCTTAAACGATCCATGGACTGGTATAAATAGAACGGAATGCACTTAGCTTAATTGAAGTTTCTTTAAAAATAGTTTGTAATAAGTTGCAAGTTAAGTTTCAGTAAGACTAAAAAGTCAATAAGTTGTATTTTTGTTACGGAAAACTTACCTTCGTAAACATATTGTTTTATTATTATTAGGATTTTAATAAATTTTAAATAAATTTTTATTTGCAGCAGAGTTGGATCGAATATTGTAGACATAAAACCAGTTACAAAAAAACCACAAGAGTCAAACAAATAAAGACGGAATGAGCTATTTCTTTCTAAACGCGTCGTTTAAATAATGTGCGAGCAATAAAAAGGAAAATAATTTAAAGTAAGACAGAACTGATGACCACCTGGCTTTTTTACTATTGACGTTTACTTTAATCGTGTATTCGAATATGAATATTGGATACTTTATTATATACAATATGTCTACAAATAGACTTTACAATAAGATAAATGGACAAAAAGTAAAATGTTTAATTAAGTCGTGTATTGCAACTGCTTGTGCTTCTTAAGAAAACTGATCTGAATACAAAGCAAGTACGTTTCCTTTAATTTACAATAATAAGTACTAAATTAATTATAAGATTAAAATTAACTTAACTGGGTAATAAAAGAATTTTTATTTTAAAAATGGTGCATCAGAACAAAAATTTCTATTGAGCACTTTTTAGGTAGAATTTGTTTTTCTTTCAGGCAGGCAGCAGGGGTAACTTTTTGCAAAAACCAGTGAAGTCCAGTTCTTTTTACGAAATAGAAAGACTTGACGGTACAAAAATTACTAATTTAGGTGCTGTGGAAAACAAATTTGTATATGTAAATATAATTTTTATTTATAAATTTTATATGTCCCAAAGGGTACAAACAGAACTAACCAAAAGTAAACATAAATTAAATTTCAATACCAAATGCCTGGAAATTTCCTTTATATTTTCGTCTACAAAAACTCATTCTAATATCTTAACGGGTAATATTTGTCCCATATTTAGATAAAAACTTTTACATTTTAAGATGTCTAACCCAACTTTGGGTTTTTTTGAAAATATTCTGTAACACTCTGCATTAAATTTTATATTTTTTTTCAAAGTAATAAAATATTATTTGTTTTTTTATATTAATTCACTAATTTTTGTGTTAATAATTTGGTCATGCAGTTTACTAAGACTATTCTTTAAATATATTTCCCGTCAAGGAAAAATGTTCATTTAAATTATTAAAAGTTTCATAGTGATTTCTAACCCCCACGCCTAAATTGGAAAAAAATAATTTCCAACGATACACCATGACTAATATTAAAAAAACTTGGCTAATTATTTTCATTTTAAGTGATTCTCAATAAATTTTATAAATACATAAAATATACAGTGTGACCCATTACCAGTGGAAACACCCATGTAAAATTCTTATTTATTAAGCGATTGAAATATATTTTTTAATATTTAAGTTAAAAAAGTTTTACTTGAAGACCTAATTTGACATCTTTAATTTTATTTTCAAGGCCTACTATGCCTCTTTTTTGTTGTCAAAAATAAAGAATTTTTATTAGCGATTTTTTTATTAAAAAATGACGACACCACTGGACTTAGAGTGGCTTTAAATAGCTCTGATTAAAATTTCATAAATAATTATTTATAAATAAAAAAGTAATGAGAACCTAAAATTTGAAAACCCGTCAAGCTAAGAGTTACAAAATAACACACTGTATCAACACTTAGCCACACAAATTGTGATTCTTATTATTTTAAACAATTAATCAGTACTAGATAAACCCATTGGTTAAAACAATATTCAAATTGGTAAAACTAACGAAAACTTAAACGAACACTTATTGAGTATTACTAATTGTACCTAAAATTTATTTTTGATTTAAATCTAAGTAGCCATGATAACGGTGTTATTATTAGGCATTTGTTTCGTACTGTCAAACTTGCTAAAGTTTGGCAATTGTGTGGCTAAATGTTGATACAGTGTGTTATTTTGTAACTCTTAGTTTGACGAGTTTTTAAATTTTAGGTTGTCATAACTTTTTTATTTATAAATAATTATTTATGAAATTTTAATTTGAGCTATTTAAAGCCACTCTAAATTCAGTAAAGTCGTCATTTTTAGTAAAATTAAAAATTCTATATTTTTGACAACAAAAAAGTGGCATAGTAGGCCTTGAAAACGAAATTAAAGATGTCAAATTGGGTTTTCAAGTAGGACTTTTTTAACTTAAATACTAAAAAAATTCCAATCGGTTAATAAACAAGAATTCTACATGGGTGTTTTCATTTAAAATGAGTCACACTGTATGTATACAGGGGTGTCCTGTAATTAATTGGACATAGGTTAATGTAGGATCCTGACATGAAAATAAAGCGTTTGAGCTCAATATCGCTTAGCAAAAATGTTATTGGTTTTCGTTCTTCAGGATGTAAAAACTTATTTTTACTAAACATTTAGTGAAATATCTTGGAATCTAGTGGACAGATTAAAGTGAAATTTGGTGTACTTTTACTATTTGGGATGAGGAACACGAATATGATATCTATATTAAAATGATCATAAATTTTTTGACCTCCCTGTATGGACATTTGGGAGTAAAAATAATAAAACAGCATTTAATTTCAGTCAAAAAAGGTATACTTCTTTGATCTCCAAAAAGTAGACCGTTTTTGAAATAAACAACTTTTTAATAGGTTGCGCACTGAACACTATAAAATTTAATTAACAACGATAAAGTTAGAAAAGGCTATTGATTATAATAAATGTGCAAAATGTTCACCATCCACTAGGACACATTATCTAATTTTTTTGTTTAAATTTTGCCTGACTCAAAATAATGATTTTTCTTGGGCCCTGATGATATTGACTCCTTTCACAATCTTTTGCCACAATTCCTGACGGTTATTTAATAAAAAGTCTTTTATTTTGGAAAACGGTCTACTTTTTGGAGATCAAAGAAGTATACCTTTTTTAACCAAAATTAAATGCGGTTTTATTATTTCTACTCGCATACAGAGAGGTCAAAAAAGTTATGACCATTTTAATCAAATAATGTCATTGGATAGTACCCTTTACTCCAGTTTTCAGGTTCCTAAACCCATCACTAAACCTGACTTTAGAAAACAAACGCAGAGCGATGCAGATATCTCTTTCGCAGGATCTTAATTTAATATTGGATTGGGGCGCTAAAAATCTCGTCCATTTTAATGCATCCAAAACACAATCATGTTCCTTTGTCGCGAAAAGAGTCATCAAATACTCATCCTCTATTTATGAGCGGCCAAGTTTTACAGAGCAAAGACACCTTCAATCTTGTGGGCGTCACATTTGAAAGTAACCTTAACTGGCATAAACACATTGTATCTATAGCCACGGCAGCTTCAAAAAAGCTTGGATTTCTCTTTCGAGCCAAAAGTATTTTCCCCTTCTAGGTACATACGCACTTTATATGGCTTGTCCCAAATCCGACCTCCAACGAAATATTGTTCGCCATATCTGGGGCAAGGCTTCCCTCTCTTTGCACATCGTCGGGCTGTGGAGGATTTATCGCTTTTATAAGAGTACTTCGATGGCTTCTGCTCTGGGTGTCCAGTATAGTTCCTCCACTCACGGTTCCCAACAAGAAAGTCATTGGTTCCGCACGTATGCATCCCCTATGCAGGTCAACTGGACCCAGGCCCCAGACTTCCCGCTTTGTTCGTAAGTCAGTCAATCAAAGCAAACTCCCTCTCATTAATATATTGTGAAGAACTATATTGAAAAAATATTTGAAAAGTACAGGGTAATTCTTAACCTTTACGCGTAAACTTTAAAAATATATTTCAACGACAAACAATAACTAACTATGAAACAAAATAATAAATATTTTCTATTAGTAAGCTAATCAATTATTTTAAATTAAACAAAATCACGCAAATTATACAAACAAATAATAAATAATATCATAATGTTTATTTAAGAAATTAATTTAGTATAGGTCTTAAACAGGTTTATGGAGTTATTCGGATTATTTTTCCCTACCAATGATAAGCAATAAAAAAGTCGTGATGATAATGTCTGGTATTTCTTTTAATACTCTTTGTCAGATATGATTTTATTTTTACGGTATTGGAATTACATTATATTATTTCTGAAACAAGTAATGGATAAGTTCTTTATTTTTAAATATAAATTAATATTTGTCCCTAAAATATAATTCGTTTAATAAATTTTAAACAATGATTGTCTTTGAAACCTGAAACATTTTACATTTTTTTTAAGTTTCGGTAATTGTTTTTCTTAAGCAATATTTTTAAATCAGGGTTGGAAATTCCAAAAGTAAATCCAGTTTTATTAGAAAATTTAGATAACATAAGTTTTTTCTTATTTTTTTTTATTTTATTTTAAGGTGCAGATCATTAATAGGCAGATTACAAAATTAATTAAACTGCGATTCTAAAATTTATGTTAGAGGTAGTTTTTTAGGTATTTGGTTTGACACACTCTGTAAATGTAAACATGCATTGCAATAGGGCCACAAACATTTTACCAATCGTTTAGTTGAATATTTTAGAAAACAAACTGCTCTCCACTGTCGGAGCATGTATGGCTGCAAGTCTTAACGACATTATGTCGGGGCAACAATATAAGATAGTGGTATTATAATCAAGTTAATCAATGTCTAAAAGTTTTAAAGTTAAAGAAAATGAAAACAATTACAAACGAACATACACATACCTAAACTATTCAGTTAGCAGTGGTGGATCAACACATTTTGCTGCACACCGATCTTTGACATCTTGAGTTTACAATTATATCAACGTAAAAAAAAAAATTCAGAGCAAAAAAGACATACTTATATTCGAGGCAACAAAGTACTAAAAAGGCCAGAAGTGCAGAGTTTTTAGGACAAGACAGATTGGATGGAGGTTTTTGTTTAAATTTTAAAAAACTATTTGTTTCCCACTTAATTTTTAATTCTATACAAACCAAAAATTTAGGACTTAACCAAATATATTTATGTTTAGGGAAAGATACAAGGTGTAAAAATTATAAAAAAATAAAAACTTTTTACAAATAAGAATAATGGATAGATGGATTTCTGGTTAGTTTTCGTAAAATCGCGACTGAAAATACCCGACAAAAACTAGCTCTTTCAAGTTTTGACCATCCCTTTTATAAATTTAAAATACGATATACAGTGTGTCTACTTAAGTTCGCACCATATGTAAAACTTTTTAGTATTAATTTTGCAAAAAAGTTATCCTTATAAAAAGTTCTGCATAGTCTAAAACTCTTTAAACTCATTCATTAGATAATAATATTTTGCATGGGTATACAAAGTATGCTCAAAAAATATAAATTTTGCTCACGAGAAAGGTACTCTTTATTTTCATAATATCGAAAATTTAAATTAGAAAAGACGTTTAAAAATGAAAAATACTTTTTGATGTGCAAATTGGTTTATTTAAAAGAAATACACAACATTTATTTCTGCAATAACAATCGTTTTTGTGACTTTTGCTGTTTTGGCAGTTCTTAAGTTTTTTTACATATTACATTTCAAAACAAGTACGCACAAATGTACAAACTTAAATTTTTACTTTTTAACCAGAAAAAAAAATTGATACAAAGTTTTTTTGAAAATAAACAATGTGGCATATTTGAATGTTAATTTTAATTATAATCATTCTTTCTTTCTATAAAAATTTTCGATATTATTAAAAATAGGGATACTTTTCCCTTGAGCAAATTTTATAACTTTAACACACTCTGTATACCACTGCAAAAAATAATATCTAATATTGGATTTTAGGTTTTAGACCAAGCAAAACATTTTAAGGAAATAATTTTTTTCGTAAAATAAATAATAAAAAGTTTTTTATATGTTGCGAACTTAAGTAGAAACGTTGCATAAACTTTCTTAATGAAAACTTTTAAATCGTTTATTTAATAATTATAATAAATTCGCTTTTTGACATGTATATTTTACTTATTTGAACAAATCGCCCATTTAAATTGTATTTCATGTTTAATAATTCCTTTTGTTTTTTAATCTTATTTAAACCATGCTAATAATTTGTTAGGGACTATCCAAAAAAATTAGAAAATATATATACAGGTTATTTTTTTATTTTTTCATTTTTCTGAATTCTTCATGTCAACTTCACCAAAAAAAACAAAAAAAATTAAAACAAAATTTAAAAATACAAAAAAAGAAAAAAATCGAAAACATTTTGACACACCCTCTATAACTTTGATGTTTATTTTTTTATACAACATGACCATACTAATACAATTTCAGAAATTTTTTGCTCCAAATTTATAAATAAGCACGGTATAAAATTTACTGATGCGATGCATTAAAATGGTGCGTTCGCCGTACAAAAAAATATTAAGAGACCAAATTAACTATAAAGTAAATGATTATCCTAAAAATAATATTGTTTCGAAGAAAAGCAGTAGCATACTATTTTTTTCTTGAAAAAATTCAACACAAATCTCATTTCAAAGCCACTGTTTTTTTTTTCAAAACTTTTACAGCAAAAAATGTCACGTAATGATTAGAAGATGTGTACCAAATTTTGTGGACATACCTGGATGTTAGGAAAATTATGACAAATAATGCATTTTTTAAAATCTTAATACCCTGTATCTTAAAAAGTCACCAACTTGGGCTTAGTAAATCCCCATTTCATGTATGGTAGGTATAAGCTTTACTGCATTAAATCTCAGGTCTGGTCAAATACATACAGATAGCCTTACACTGGTTCTAGCTAATAGGTTAAAATATTTCTCACAAAACGTATAACAATATCAGTTTTAAAGTTTTACAGTTACTAGTAAAATATTACTTTTGTTTATAATGTAGTTAGGTTTTACACAACGACGTGCGGTAGATACATAATTTTGCCTCGTTTAAATTTAAATTTACTATTCTCTGACAATGTACCACAATTTCCATAAATTAAATACAATTTAGTTGGTGTTCGTTAATAAAACTAAGCTTACCAAATTTATGCAGTTTGTTTTGGTAAGAATAAATACGTCGTATGAACTGTGGTTTACCTATTTTATAGACTAGTCATTGTTTTGCTCACGTTTTAGTAGCAACCAAATTAATTACAGTAAACAAAATGGTCCCTTTGTTTGCAAATTTCGCTGGGTACGCAGTTAATTATTTTGTGTTTATTTACTTGATTAAAAACAACAATTTAAATGTAGTAAATAAATACCTAAAAATGTTTTAAATAGTTCAACCAATATCCTTATTACCATCTGTTCTTAAAGCCCCTTTAAATATATTTTTTAATATTTTATTTATTTAAACAAATTCATAGCGCTCTTTAGGGTATAGCAAGTAAGTTTTCTTATATTTATTTACATTTATGTGTCAAATCAAAAGAAAAGTATTTATCCGAGATTTCGGGCACAATCTTTTAAAAAATGTGTATTTTGCCCTTTAAAAGGTAAAAAATATGTTCAAAGAATCTCACCCTCTCGTGTATCTATATTTTCCAAACTTCATAGAAGTCATAAAATTATTTGATTTTTTATACAATAAACTTTTACTAAAATAAGTAAGATATGTTTACATGCCGCCGCCATATTTCAATTGGCATATCATACACTTAATAGGTTTGATCTGCTGTGTGAAGTGAAAAATTATTATTTTATTAAAATAAATAATTTATTTTGTTAATTAAATAAAATTATTTTTTTATTTAAACCTATATAAATTAAATTAAACCAGAAAAAAAAAAAAACAAAATTGTGGTATTGTGTTGCTAACTTTTTGTAAAACTTTATAAAACTTTTATAATTCAATAGTAATAAAATCCCTAAAAGATTTGGAAAATATAAAATCAAAACAGATACAAACACTGATCCGTTTTTATTTTTGTACACAGCCAGAATTAAAGTATGAATATTCGACATATATTTGTCCTATTTGTTATAAAAAAAAAAGTTTTTGTTTCGGCAACAAAAATTTAGTGTCTCATGTTTTTTTCATAATAAAACAATATATATTTTTTTAAACTTAGTGTGTGTTTGTATCAATATGTATTTTTTAAAATCTGTACAATCGGAGTCACTTGATGGCAGCATTGAATTTTTTTATTATTATAAACACTAAATTAAAAGGTTTTCTTAGTAATTTTTGTTATGACATGGATTTTTTATAAGGTTTTATTAGGACTTTTAAAAATGTATGTTAGGCAAAAATATTTTTTTCTGAGGCGTGGAAACAGTGCCAAAATATTTTTGAGGCATTAGGGCTTTGCATATTTTTTTAAAGCATTTAATGATTTTTAAATTTTATGTACAGGGTGGCGTCTTTTTCGTTGACTTTGCAGATTATAGCGGAAACTAAAATAGGTAGAACAAATCTAATTGCGCACTCTCAATTTTAGTTTTTAAACAAGTCCAGGTGAAAGTAAATCACGTTTTACTTATTTTTTGTTTTTTTTGTTATACAGAGTTGTTTAAACTTTGTCAATTTGGCTAGGCCCTTGTAACTCGCTTTATATTAGAGATAGAAAAAATATGTAAATAACACAAAAAATTTTATGGATTTTACGGATAACTCAGCGGCGTTACCTATATTTTTTTCTATTGATAAGCTTTTATTTTAAAAGTTAAAACAGAAATTTGTTTTTTTCCTTTTAAATGGAACACCTTGCATATTTTTATTACGTAAAAAAAGTCACCCCAAAAGCCGCTACAAATAATAAAATTTAATATATTTAATTTGTCATAGTCTCGAGAAATATAGCCATCGTCAGAAGTTCGATAATAAAATGGCATTTTTTAAATAAAAACACCATGTATCTTTTTTACTTTCATTTTTAGTCCGTATATCTACTTATTTTTTGATTTGTATATTATATTACCGTGTCATAGATATTTAAGAAGGTTAAACAAAATACCATATTTGATATATTTATATTTTATAGTTTTGGAATATGACCATATATTACATAAATATATATGCAACGGTGGCTCTCAATATACAGAGATGTTTTTATTAAGGAAGAATCCTGATAATAGCCATATTTCCGAAACTAATAGAAATAATTATAGAAGCGTCTTCAAATTAAAAACCAGACATTTTGAGATTTAAAAAAAATTGACTATGAATGGGTTCTGTATTATTAAAAATTGCCAGGAATACGAGTTTCCAGCCGTTAAAAACATAATCCAATATTCGAGGGCGAATCATTTGTCGTTTAAATTTATACTTAAATAAATGCAAAACCAGACATGTGTTTGTGTGCTTTCTTTAAGAGGTGCAAAAGCAGACATTTGCTTCTTAGCCAGATCCGGGTGCAAATTTCAAGTAACGTGATTTGGCGGGAGCCACCATGCCGTCGAATTTTAAGCTTTGTTTGCTTTTCAATCAGAACAAAATATAATTTAATTAATGATAGTAATAACATTATTTCCAAACAGATTGTTTAATTTGTAATGTAAAATAATAAACTTACGTTTTTTGTAATCAAGAATAACATTACAATTGGAGCCAAGTCCGGCTAGTGAAGGCCGAGAGAAAAGGAGTGGTAAACAAGCAAAAATGGAAAAGAGAAGAAGCCAAGAAAAAAGGTATTGCTTATTTTAAAGGTTTTGTACTCTCGACAGAGAATTTCCCTGAATTTTCTACATGCACTCATAAAACAAAAACTCAAGAACAAATCCAGGGCGGTGCAACCGCGTGAATTCAATGAAGAGAAGAGAGTGTTACTTAGATGGCTTTAGTAATGGTAATGGAAAATATATAGGTACGCCACTGAATTATACCTAAAAATCTTTATAACTTTTCTATTTACGATTATTTCCTCTCTTCCCAATATTGCTGAGTTCCAAGTAATTGTCAGAATTTACAAAATTTTAAAAACACCCTTTAGTCTCCAAAACGAATCAAGTTAGCCATGATATTTGCCTATTAAATTTGTTGAAAAAATTAAAATTAAAAAATTGAGAGATTGTGCGATAAAATTTGTTCTAATCTCTTTTAGTTTTCGCTCTACCATGCAAGGTCAACGAAAGGCACCCGGCGCCGTCGGTGGTAATCTTGACGCATAATGACCTTTTTTACCCATGCCAAAGCGAAAGGTCCGAAATCCGATAGGTATTTCTCGACGCATACTTAGGTACAGGTAGTTTGGTAGTTTTGTTTAAGTTAGAGAAAATAATGGTTTAAATAAGAAAAACAAAAATTAAATAACCAGAATTATGACCCCCATCTATACTCTGTCGGTTTTCGGTGTTTCGTTACATGATTTTACTCAAAAATTTTCCATCGAAGACTGGGTATATGGAGGGTTATGGTTAGTCAACGCTTTTTCTTTAATTTCCTAATTAAACCTGACACTAATACACACTAGGGAGGGTCAAGACAATCAACTATTTTTTATTTTTGTATTTTGCACTCTAAAAACTGATAAAGACCTTAAAAAAATTCTCTTCCAAGTATAAAACTCTTAGTTTTAATAGAAACGTACTCTGCCTTTCAGTTTTATATTATTATTAAAAGGAAAAATATATATGTATCTCGGTCTATACTACATAAAAAAATATTGTCTTATATATTTGTAGTAAATTTAATTCTCTACAAAATAGTATTTTTTTAAATTTTTTAGATAAACCCTACCATTAAAAAGATATTTAAGATCAAAGATTTAAGAATGTTAGAAAAAACTTTTATGAATTTTGTAACTTACTGTTCAAATTCTCCTGTACAGGTAGAGATAGCATAAAAATTATGCGTCGAAAATACGTGCAGCATTACCATGAACTCCTTTCGCTAGTGCATCGAGATTACCCGCTGCAAAATTTGCGTAATTACTTCTGCTTCGAAATTACATCCGTTCAAGGCGCCACCCTGTACACCAATAAGACGGATTTAAAGTTTTTGGATAATACCTACAAACAGCAAAATTTAAAATCTACCTACATATGTTAAGACCCAAATTAAAACATTTTAATAAAATACACACCAATACATTATAATGAAAACAATTCGTTATTTTGACAACAGGTTTAGGTGTTCTTTTAATACTTAATAAATTGTTTTCAAATTGTTAAGTTACATGGTAATATAAGATTATAGTCTGTGTCGCAATGGTATATTAAAGCATTTTTTGTAAAAAAAAGGGGACATGCTGGTTCCCTATAAATAAAAGTAATGGATGAAATGACCAAAAAACTTGATAATAAAACAGTACGCATTTGCTTTCCCAACGTGAGTATTACAAATAATATTCCAACACTTTTATTTTTTATATTTGCGAAATAGTAAAACGGGATGTATATGAAAATGAAAAAGACAGTATTTCCTTTAAACTATAAAACGGAATAGAAAACTAGAAGTTTATATCATACTATTTTATTTTAATTTTTTAACATGATTGCATTAAACTTGTGATTTTAAAAATATATTTTAGTTTGTTTGTGTATTGCTTACAAGTAAATAAAAAACATCAAATAAATCGTAATTCTTAAATTTAATTTGTAACAACTATACAGTGCTTTTCTAAAGTCAGGGACCTCCCTCCTAACTTTTAAATTGTTTTGTAATCCTTCCATGAAATATTGAAGACTTTGGTAAGACACAACATAAACCAAATTTAAGACAAGAAATGACAGGTAAAAATGTCAAACTGATGTACCAGTAGTTGTGCCAAGCGAATACTATACATATCTAAGAAGTTCTTCGTGCGCTTCATAGCTTTTATCTACTCCTCGAATATAAATCAACACCTGAGCAGTATCTGACACATCCGTTGACTCATCCAAGGCCGAAGAAAACCACTCAACATGTCCATTTTTGTCGAACAGTTGAGAGGATATATTTTCAGCGATGTTTTCTACCCTTCGAGCCACAGTGTTTTGCTGACATACTGACAGTTTTTAATATATTTACCTTTTCATGGCGCATTTCTTCGGCTGCCGCGATCATGCATTTTTTTGATCATTTCTCCATCGGTGAATGTTTTCACGTTTTGCAATTTCCAGAGCCACACACGAAAGCTGGCACGAGTTGCAAGCCTCTTGTTCAGTTTTGAGTTTCCTTTGTAGATGAAGATTGCTGCGATTTAACCGCGCTCCATTGCTTCGAATTCTTCTGTTCGCAAACTTCCTGTATATTTTGGAGTAATTTGAAAATGTTTTGTTTCATAATGACGTTTAATGTTATATTCTTTTGAGAACGGCTATGTAGCCTAATTCACATTTATAATCTAATTTATGTTTTTTTTTGCGCCAATCCACTGTTCCGGAGTTAAGCAATTTTTGTTTACATAAGGACTAGGCATAAAGTTCGGAAAAAAAAGAAAATAGAGATAAGTAGGAAGATCTGTTTTAGTTAAACAAAAAGGTATTACATGCATAAAACAATAGACTTAGCTTAAGAAAAGGTTTTTTATAATTTTAAGGTTATAAAAAGTGCTTCTGAAATTTCCGAATTAATTTTCCCCACTTTTCCCTATCACCGTAAAATCAAGCTGGGTGTGGTAATGTGTGGCTCGACCCTTATACGTGTCTTAATTTGCGTCTTGCCAAGAGTAAAATACCTGACTTTTTGCTAATAACAAAACTTATTATTATAAAGAAAATATTTTTAGATATTTGATAATAAATGAAAATTTATTCCTACGACCTTAACCCAGCAGTATTATACATTGTTCTTCTTTTAATAACAGTAAATTTAAAAAGTTTTTTAGAGTAGTCTAACAAAAATGTATAAATACTAAATGTATTGCACCAATGTACAAATGTAAAAAAATATGAAGAAAAAATGTCAAGGATTAAAAATACCTTTCAAATATGCAAATTGATTTATTTAAAAGAAATAACCTCTTTTTACCATTTTTTTCTGCGATACCAAGCGTTTCTGTGACTTTTTGCTCTTTTGGCAGTTCTTAATTTTTCTTTACATATTTTATTTCAAAATAAGTAGGTAATGATGTGCAAACTTAAATCTTGATCATTAACGCATAAATAATTATTAAAAAAATTCTTAAAAAAAACAAATTTACATATTTTATTGTTATTTTTAATACCTAACATCTTCTCTTTATAAAAATTTTCGATATTATGAAAAATAAGGGCACTTTGCTCTTGAGCAAAATTAAAATGTTTTGACATACCTCGTATACAACTGCAAAAAACTAATATCTTATGATAGGTTTTAGACCATGCAGAATTTTTATAAAAAATAACTTTTTTCGAAAAATTATTAATAAAAAGTTTTCCCTATGGTGCAAACTTAAGTAGACAAGCTGTATAAATGTTAAATACTAGCAAAAATACAGGTTTTTGCGCTAAGCAAAAGTAACGTTATTGACCACAACCTCATAGATGTGTTGGACTACGCAAATTTTTATAAAAGGTTACTTTCTTTCGGAAAAATTAATAATAGAGAAATGTTCTCTATGAAACCAACTTACGTAGAAACACTGTTTATCCTTATTATCTTCTGTAATGAATAAACTAACGCCATGTCAAAATTTATGCACTCTCGCATATTCCTATTCCAAGCTGCCATATCTGTCTTGCGAGAACTCTAACTTTCATAGTAGTAATTTAAAGCATATTCGGAATATGGCTTTTGACAAGAATGAATGTAAAATAACTTCATTAACTATGTTAATGTTCTATGGTAAAGTAGTTTTAGTTTAATGTTTATAGTACATTCTAAACAAGGAAAAATGCACCTATACAGGCTGTTCGGAAAATGCGTTAAGAAATTTTAAGGGGTCATTCTGCAATGTAAAATAATGTTTGTTAGTCTTTTGACAAAACGTCGAAATTTTCCTGTTACCAAGTTACAGGGGTTAACAGTTCAATTTTTATTTTTGTCTTTCGCTATATTACATTTATATTTTAACCAATCTAGTTGACATTTAGCAGACGAATCGAGCTTTGCAGACTCTAAAATTTTAGTGTAGAAGTACTTTTTTATACTGCTAGAGGGCACTTTACCTGAAACATACAAAGTTTATTTACGTTATAACTTTTTATTTTGATAAATATCGCAAAGTTAGTGCGCCATTTTATAGACAATCAAAAACTTAAAAAATAAGGTTCTCTTTATTAAAGTTGATAAATCTCACTGTTTGGGCACCAATCGACAACAAAGCTCCCATCAACTTCAATCAAATTAGCCTATAAACATATAGGGTGTCCAGTAACTTAGCCGACAAACTTTAAGGAGGTTCTTCATTCTAAAATAAAAAAAAACTTCGCACAAACATATGTTCTAAAGGTCTTAGTTTTTAAACAACGGTGTGTTTAAAATTAGAAAAAAAGTTTTTGTTTTTAATTTTTAACACTTTAAAGTTAAAAACCTAAGACACTTCGGACATAATATGTTCATATAATTTTTTTTTCATTTTAAATTGTAACCTCTTAAAGTTTGTCGGCTGAGTTACTGGACACCCTGTATGTATATGGTAATTTGATTGGAATTGACGAAAACAATAATGTCGGAAGGTGCCTAAACGGTGGGGTTTATCTACTAAAGAGCACCCTATTTTTAAGTTGTCGATTTTCTATAAAATGGCGATATCCGTTAAAATAGAAAAGATATGATGTAAATAAATTTTTAAGTTTTAGGTAAAGTGCCCTCTGATAGTATTAAAAAATACTTATCTTAAATTTTTAGAATTCACAAAGCTTGATTCGTGTGTAGTTCCAAATGTCAACTGCATTGGTTTAAAAATAAATTCAATATGGCGAAAAACAAAAATAAAAATTGAACTTTTACACCCTGTAACTTGGTAACCGGGAAGATTTATTATTTATTTTTAAATAACTACTACCTAAAGATGTCTCCGGCTGTAAGGTGGGGCCAAAAGAATGGTATATAACAGGAAAAAATTGGCAAGACTGGGTAAAGTTCCCATATTTTGTCAGCTAATGATTAATCCAGTGTCTATACTTGCAAACAAATAATATTGAAAAAGTATTTTGTAAACGGTTGCTTAAATAATATTATAAACTGTACTTTTTTAACCCTGTTGTTAACACACATTATCTTCTTTAATAACAAGACCAAAAAAGTACCAGATGACGACAAAAAATGAACGTCAATATTGGCGGCTATGTCATAACCTTCTTAATATAATTTTACTTTGTCTCGATCCTAGTTTATGGATTTAAAGCCGTATCCTTGCAATCCACTTGCAACAATTCACCGTGCCTCTCCCACGCATCATACCGCGCTACAAAGCGCTCACCTATGGTATGAACGTAGTTCACGTCTTTTTAAGGGTTTGGCAAATTATTAAAAACGTGATTCAGAGCTTGTCTGTTTTTTGGCGTCAAAGAGGCTCGCGAACAGGTTGGTTAGTTTGATCGGATATTTTCCCCAGAACATCATTACATTCCGAGCCACCAAAATCGTACGTCAATGGAATAGCGTTGCTGTTCCCCGAACCCAACTTTAAGTTTCAAGGGTCCACTAGTGCAGTGGCATTTATAAAATGTCAATGGTTTAAGGTTAATTGTTGTAAATAAAACAATACAAAAAATAAACATAAATAACTATTTACAAAAGTGTGAAATCCATAAATAAATATTGTGTATAATATTATGTAAGTTAAACGAATAAATACATTTTTATTTTTGTTTAAGTGGGTGTGTTTTAAAAATAAACAAGGGCGGGATACCTACTAAACTCTTGTAAATAAAAGTAAAAGTGCTATAACGTAAAATTTTCTTCATAAAAATTAACATGAAAAGATCTTAGGCAACTCTTGAAAATTTGTGCTGCCACCTCTTAAAAAGGTTTTATTTGTTTAAAAAAAGCAACGTTTATACTGATAAAAAAGTAAATACCTAATTATGCAAATATATCGCACCTTTCATATTATAGGGGCACAATTAAAAATTTTGTGAAATTGATATTAAATATCGGGTCGCGTTACTCGGAAATAAGATAGAGACACAATTATGTTTGTGCGCCCCATGAGTGGCTCTTTCTGTCAAGGGCATCATGCAAAGTAATTGTTTTTGTGCCTATATATCACAAAAACTCAATTTCACAAAATTTTTAATTGTGCCCCTATAATATGAAAGGTGCGATATGTTGTATTTGCAAAGATAAATTATGTTAAAGAATTTATAATTTGTTAGCCTCAAAGCACATTTAGATTTAAACATTACCTTTTACAAATTTAAAGTGATTTATTTATAAACAAAAAAAATAAAAAATAATGTAAATAGAGTCATTGAAGAGTATATCATGTTAACTTAAGTATGGATAAAAGTTTATTTAAAACTATTCTAAGACCTAAAATATTGTCGCTTTGATACCACCAAGAAAAAGTGTTTTGTAGTGGTTTAGAACTTAAAGTAAAAATTGCTTTTGTTTTTAGTCCTTAGCTAATTAATACATTATTATACTCTTTACTTAGCTTGATACCTCTTTTAGCTGTGTCAAATACTACTTTAAGATTGTTGACAATTTCCTGTAACTTTCGTTATTATTCCCAGTTGGTGGATCGCTTTTTAAAATGTCTATAAGAAAATGTAACTAAACAAAAATCATTCGAAGTAACGGAAATAAAGTCGTTAATTTTTTTTCCTTATTTATTCTTATTCTCCTTCTATTACTTCATCTGACGCTGGCTTATTTTAAGCCTTTACCATTTTCTTCTTAACATTAATTGAAACATTTTAATCTAAGAATACTAAGAAAATATTTTTAGAATTTATAACCCAGATTTTTTTTCATTATATTCCATGCAGCTTAATGCAGCTTCAATGCTTGAAAATTTTAATAATTCCTTCTAAAACTGGAGATCATAAAATGAGGTTTTTTTTTATTCCGAAAGTGCTGTAGCCCAGGTTTTTATATAAATAATTATGAGAAACAGGCGTATATCCGTAATTACTGATTTTTTCCTTTTATGTTTGTTTAAATTGATTAGCAAAAAAATATATTTTTAAGCAGTAAAATGCACCAGGACGATAAAATATCACATTTGATGATTCTTTCCAAAAAACAACTTGAAAACTAATAAAAAATCTTTGTCATCAACTCGGTAGTGATGTATTGCTGGGAATTGTAAAGTTATATTATTTGAGGCTGCAAAATTTGTTTGGTTGTTTAGTCATTAAAACCGGTTTAAAAAAATCCATTTAAGGCCAATATTCTTTAAAACCCTTTAATAAAGCAACATAAGGTTGGATAAATAGGGCATTTTTACATTAAAAACATGCAAAAGTAGTTGTCGATGCAAAGTATGGTGCCGATAAGGAAAATATCAAATATCTGTTTTTAATTGTGGTTGCAGTATTAAAGCTGCAACTTTAAAAAGCCACAGATAAGAGTCTGTAGTGTCATACCCTAAACCAATAATTTTAATTTTTAATTACAATTAATTTTTAAAATAAAAGTTTTATAAACTGCCAAGGAATTGTCGAATTGTTCCTTACTGGCTGAATGCTGTAAAGGAGACACTCCAAGCATTTGCTCCTCTTATCCATTAGTAATTAGTACGAATACAGCAAGTGTGTCAGGTATATTTTTATTATAAAAAATGACTGTTTTGGCAATATATATTAATTACAGGCAACAAAATACTCTGACATCCATCCATCTACCCCACTTTATTTAATTATAACAATTAATTAATTAATAATAAATTGTTTTGTTTACAACCACAAACCTCAAACTATCCCTATTGACATTCATAAACGAATGAAGTGACTTTTCAGTCGCGCTCGTTTCATACTCGAAGGTTTGGTGTACATCGGCGCTATTCGATATAGGTGGAGCGACAGGGCGAATTGTTGCCAAGTCTGGACGCGGTTTAAGAATAAATTTAATAAATAGATCCAAATCAAAACGCAGTTTTTATTAAACATAATTTTTAAAAACAATTTTTACTGCACGTTTGTAATTTATGAATTTAAAAAGTTTTTTAATCGAAATATAAAATATACATATATTTATAATTTAACATACATATGTAAATATTTTGATTAAAAACTTTTTAGCATGAATAATAAAACGCAAAATAATAATTATGAAAGTCCCTTAAAATTATGTTTTATTAAATCTGCTTTTGATTTGGAGCTCCTCAGATATCTTTTAATATGACCATCCAAATAATTTGGATAATTATAAGGAACGTTAAGAGGCTTCCTTTAAACACTCATCTAATGGTACTAAGGTACCTATGATAACACTAAAGATCTAACAGGTGCGTGCAATATTCAAGTGCTCACTTATAAATCTTTTAATAAAACGTTAAATAAATAATTTATTATTAAGAAAAAAGCTCAAAATATAAAAATGGGTTTTTGTCTCATAAAAATCACTTATGGCTCAAGAAGGTCTCGCCATTTTCCCCAAACTCCCTCTTTTTATAGAAGGCTTTTTCCCCTGTCACATTAACTAATTCACTTTAGCCATTTCTTGAAATCGACACAAAGGATTTTCCCGATAAACGGATATAAAAATGCTCGTTATTTTTCTTTATAGGGCCACAGGAAGGGCAAAACCAAAAGAAAAGGTAAATTAGTCACTATAAAAGAAGCAAAAACTTTTTTTCTAATTTATAACTTATAAATAAAGTCTTTATTTTATATTATTTTATGTATTTTACTTAATGTTCTAAATAAAAATAGCGTGGGCAGCAAAAGAAAAAATTCTCAAGATATTTTTATAAATTTCTAACTGTCTATAGGTGTCTCTATAGCCTAGTTTACACCGGGAGAACCAAATTTTAGTTCGAGGTCTAAATGACGTCACGCGTACTTTATTCACGGTGTAAACACTGGAGTATTAAAATTTGCTACTCCAATTCAGTCCTTCTGAAATGGGGGTGACCAAATATGATTTTCCTTGGTGTAAACACGTCGGACTTTTTTTAGTGGACCAAAATGACAGCCTTGATCTTTGACAGTGCGCATTTCGATGAAGAAGACGTTGAATTTCGGTCTTAACCTAATAATTTTGTTGCTTGTTTATATTTTTTAAAATTTTGTTGATATTTTAACCGAAACTGTTTGCGTATTCTTTTTTCATATGGAATTTAAAAGCGATACAGTTTTAAAAGATAAAAAACGAGGTTAGGTTCTGGTCATATGCTCAGCTGTCATTTTGGTACTAGGATTAAACGTAAATTAAATTGATCCATAAACTAAGTTGGTGTAAACACTAGTGAACTAACAAAAATAAGTCCTAGGTTTGGTCCACGGATCTAATTGGTCCTCGCGGTGTAAACTAGGCTTATAAGGCCTGTACAAAATTTACCACACATTCTTTGGACCAAAATACAACGATCTTGCATAGTTTAATTTAGTCGCAAAGTTGTGACTACAGTAAAAAGGCACCAAAATCAGTTATTTGATTGGTTTAGACGATCATGCAAAATTATCACATTGGGGGTCATAGTAAGTACTGGTTAGTTAAATAGATTATTTTAAAGTCTTTAATAAAGCAATTTAAAAAGAAAAATAAACTAGAGGAACGTCCATAAATCACGTGAGGCAGTTGGAGGGGAAGGGGGTCGTCTTTTATCTCACTGTGAGGAGTGCGGGGGTCTGTGTAAACATAACATTATTTTTCTTTTGCTAGAAACAGAATAAAGTTAACGAAATTTGGGCAGGTCGTCCCAGAAAAAATGTATTCTATGATGCAGTCAGAAGGGTCGATTGCTTTTTTGGCTTTTTAATATTATTGCAATGGCAAAATCAATTCCTTTTGAGAAATAGTGCCTTTTTACATTACCATAAATCTTACGTAGGTTTGGGAGATGAGGAGGGGGTTGCATCAAATCTTACCAGGGGAAGGGGGCCCAAAAATAAAACGCCTCACGTAATTAATGAACTTCCCCTATCCAGAAGTAACCAGGTCCCCCTCCCAATGCGACAGTTTTGCGGTTCCGGTGGTTTTAACTGTGGTCTGAAAAGTTGATCGTTTGCAAGATACACGGTGTCAAAGTTTCATTTTGTTTTAAAAGCTCTGCTACCACCAACTAAAATTGTTGTAAGGGAAAAAACTAATTGCATTCATTCATGCTTTATCCAGGTCACCTGGCAGTGTATAAAAGGTCTGTACAAAATGCTACCAAATTTTTTGGGCCAAAATATAACGATCTAATATAATTAACCTTAGTCGAAAGGTTGCTGGTTTGTAAGATACAGGGTGTCAAAATTTCCATTTATTTTTTACTGGGACACCCTGTATCTCGCAAATAATCAACTTTTCAACTGAGGTAAATGGGGTTAATCGTTATATTTTGTAGTAATGAAATTGTGTACAGATCCTTTTAAGAAACCCGGGTGGCCTAAATAAAGCGTAAAGTTATGCGAAGTTATCTTTTTTCGTGAAATAAAACGGTAATTTTAAAATATGTTATGAACGGTTGCTCGTAGCGATATTTATCAAAAATACCTTTTTTGTGCAAATGATATGGGATAATAACAGTTATCCACTAGAATCATGATATATCGAGGCAAAAAAGTATTGACACCGAAGAAAAGTACTGCAGGTGACTTCCAATACATTTAACAGCAAAAATATAAGTAGCTTTTGATTCAGGGGCGGTCATAGGGAGGGGGAGCATGGGGGCCATATCCTTTGTAACCAATATACTTTTACATAAATAATTTGAAATATGGGCATTTAATGATCATAAGGCCCCCCTAGGGTCGGCCCGAGGGGTAAGGGTGAGTGGAATAGAAAAGTGGGAACTTTTTTTGCTCTTCAAAAAATATGTGAAAAGGGAGAAACAAAAAAGATGAATTAAGTCTTTAAGAAAAGGAAAGAATAAAAAGACGTAAGGACCTTTTGTTTTTTTTGCTCTTTAAAATTTGAACCTCCCTCAATTTTTTTTCTTCTAAGAGCGGTCAAAGTTCATATAACCGCTCCTGTTTTAATTCCATACTTTGAAAAAACCTGTACTTATACCGAATTTGGTAAAATAAATTTCAATAATAAATAAAATATTAAAAACAACCTAAAATAAAATAAAAATTTTGACACCCTGTACCCCGCAAACGATTAACTTTTTGGCTAAGGTAAATTGCATTAGATTGTTGTATTATGGACAAAAGAGTCTATAGTAATATTTTAGAAACACTCTGTATATTAAAATTAAGAAGCGACGGTTTAAAAAATCTAGAGTAGACAGGATTGTTCAAAAAACATTCTACTAATTTAGAAGGAATAATCCCAGTAGAATCTGTTTATGGATGGTTACAAGCTTAGGAAAATAAAGAATCTGGCTTAAAGAGCTCTGTGATGATGTATGGTAAGTGCCTATGCTATTTAGGGTCATTCCTAAAAAATAAAAAATGTATTAATTTTTTATGTACTAGTTATTAAATACTCTTTAACATAAGGTTAATTTATTCCAGACATGTTAAAAAATCTAATATAATATTATTTAATATACCGGATGTCTCCAAAAGATGGGAAAAAATGGTACTAAAAGTTGATCATTTTTTAGTAAAACATTTTATTTTTAATATTTCGAAAACAAAAGTTCTTCGTAAAAAATTTTGCCTCGTCTAAAATGCTGAAAGATAATAAAAAATACTTTATGATATACAGCGTGGTTTAAACTTGCAAAAATATAGTTTTTAAAAAATGGAAAATAATTTTAAAAACATATATTTAACTACTTAAAAAAACCTATATATTTTTTCTTATTGCCAATGTTTACATGGGAAAATTAAATGTAAACTAAAATAAATGGTTTTTTCTTAGTGAATAATTTATTTTACTTTTTATATGGAAACAATATTAAGTTAAGTGAAAATTTATGTAAGTAGAAAGTCAAAGGGTAATAATTTATTAAACAAAAAGTAAAAACTATTTATGCTATTTAAATAATTAGTTAATACCCAATATCTTTAAATTTGCCAATATAACATTTGTAATTTTGCTTCTTCTTGTGTATCATATGACGATTCTTCTTAAATCTAATATTCTAAAAAATTTTACTAAATTTTAAAAAGTATTATTTATTGTAATAATGTTTTTAACGTAAACCCTATTTTTCCCTATAATTCATAACCGATAGAAAAAAAAATTACATACACTTTAATTAATTTCTTATGTCTCTTAATTAGGTAGTTTTAAATAATAATTTATGTAACAAGTGCATAAAGTGGTACTTTTTTTACGAATGGGAAGTTTGACAGCAGGAGCCGTTAGGCAAGTGCGGCAATCCCATGAGTAAAAAACACTTTGTGCATGTGTTATATTCTATATTTTTTTCACGACCGAATAAAAATTTCTAAATATTCCATTTTATTCACGTTTTATTTATCTAAACTTATTTATTTTAATTTTTGCAGCACAGCCATTATATTGCAACAAAAAAATCATAGCCTCCTTGTTTTTTAAGAGACAATTATCCTCTCCATAACTATGCATTTATTATTTAATTTTAGAAAATTGTATGAACTTACTTTTGTAGAAATAATACTAAAACAGTATAAATTCCTTTTCAATTACTTAGTCATTCAAATTCATAAATACTATTAATTTTCAATAATTTCTATTAAATTCATTTGCAAACTGTCAAATTTTTAAACTAGTGATACATAAGCTAAAAGAAATAATGACGAAATTAAAGGTAATTTAACCGTTTGGTTCAGTTGATGTCGCGTTTACTATTACATTGCATAAACTAATATTTAAGTCTATTGTAGTGGGCATTGAAACAAAACACTAATTCAGTGTAAAAAAGCTGCAAAATGTTTAAAAAGTTACTTTTTTAATACTTTATGTAGTGTACTAAAATGGAGTACTTTATCTTCATGCTACCGATTAAAATAACTGCTTTTTTTTAACGGTCGTGGAACAAAATAATTTTTTTATTTTTTTTATGTTTTAAAGAAGCATTTTTGCTATTTTTCTTTACCTTGTATATCGGCGTTTTTATAATAGGTTTTAGTATTTTAGACCATATATTAGCAACAACCGGCCCGCGGGCTGGATGCAGCCCGCCGTATAATTGATCCACCCCGCGACGAGACATTTCAAAAAATTCAGTTAAAAGAAAACTAAAATTAAATTACACTACTTACTTAAACTCACGGAATCAATTGAGCGAGCAAGCTGAGTAGCGGCGATCATCAAAGAGTGAGACACAACAAAAGAATTTTTCTTTTCAACCGTTTTACACTAGATGATTCTAGATCATTTCTTCATTTTGCCTATATGGTTAATGGCTCGAACTTCAGTTTAGTTCTATCTGAGCTACCGAAGTGATAACTTCAATAAGCAAAATCTTAGCGAACTGCTAATAACGTCAATTTGCCTTTTGATTATCGCAAAGAATTATGAACACTACAAAGCATACATACCTGTTTTAGACAAAACAAAAATGTTATAAAGAAAAACATGTTTTTTAAATAATAAACATATTTTTTACAGATAGAGTTAAGTCCATCCGTAGACATTTTTTCGGTCTTAAGAAATACATTACAAGGCGAGGCATTTTTTTTCTTAAATACCTTATTACAGGAGAAAGATGCTAAAATTTTGGATAACATCCTTTACAAGTAGGTTTAAGCTGTTTACAAATCTAAAATTTATAGAAACAAGAAAACTTATATTTTTAGAGAAATAAAACATTTTAGATGGAGCTAAAAAGCTTGTTACCCATACAGATTGTTAATATTGGAGACAAAAGAAATAAAAAACTGCTTTTTTAAATGGTTTTATTTACCTTGCCCAGTTTATTTATTTATTAACTTGTTTGTTTGGGTCTAATTTAGTAATTAAAATTTTGGCCCCCTTCCTGACAACAGATCGTTTTGATATTTGGTACACACACTTAATCTTGATGACAATACAATATAATACATTCTTTATAATTGTAAATCCAAGATGGGCGCCAATAGAAAATATTACTTCACAAAAACCTCATTATGGGTATCAAATAAAAGGTTGATTGCATATTTTTACATATTCCTTAATATGGGTATCTAATGAAAGGCTTGATTAGTAGAATAGAGCTTCACTCCAGAAGAAATAAAATAACATAAACAGTGTAGGTATATTTACTAATTTAAACAAAGAACCACTTCAACATACAATCGGCATAACAGCATGATCTTCCACACAATTCATAGAAGAGTTAGATTGCAACAAATTGTTAGGAAATAAATAAACCATGTAATAGTAAAACTCGAAATATCAAGAAAAAAAAAATATATATATATATACATATATATATATATATATATATATATATATATATATAATATATATATATATATATATATATATATATATATATATATATATATATATATATATATATATATATATATATATATATATATATATATATATATATACATATATATATATATATATATATATATATATATATATATATATATATATATATATATATATATATATATATATATATATATATATATATGTATTTATTTTAAACGAGTTAAATTACAATAAAAATGATATAGGTTATGTACTAAAAGCTAAAAAATAATTTAGTAAGTCCTATAGCTACCAAATCGCACCAACCTTCTATCAGGTTGGATCAGACAAAAAATAAAATGGTTGGGCATGTAAAATTTCTATCATAATAATATTTACACTGAATATTTTATATTTGTCTAATCAATACCCCAGATTGATGAGAAGATTGGTGCAATCTGATAGCTAGGACTTACCAAATTATTTTTTGGCTTTTAGTACATAACCTACATAATTTTATTGTAATCAATTTGTTTAACCTTATAGTTTTTATATATAATTAATTTATTATGCAGTATCGTATACCTATGCCATATTCAATATAAAGTTTATCCTTCATAGTTAAAAACCTTTCTTTATTCACCCTAAACGAAATAATAGTCGCAGGCTTTAAAATACCGCGGCCAAGATGGCCATGCCAATAGTGGGCATGTTTGTTTGGAGGAGTAAGTCGTCGGTAAACGCTTTCTTTTTTGCTTACTGCTTAGTCAGCCAGCTGGCTAAAGTCATTACTTTGGCTTTCAGTGTGTTAAGTAAAAGGTATCTTTTAAAATGTGTATACTCGTGAACAAAAGATTAATATTATTAAACGGTACTGTATTGCTGAAAGTGCCCAAGAAGGACGTTTTATTTTTAATTATCCAGATCAACCCGGGCCGACCTTTCAAACAATTTAAAATATTTTTAAAAGGTTTAAAAAATTAGGTTGCATCAATTCTTGTAAAAAATGTTATTGCAAAGAGGAGCAAATCCGTAAAGATTAAACGCAACTTGAAAGGGATGTAAGTATTTGTGCTTTCGTCGAAGCAAGCGAACCTTGCTCTAGTACGAAAGTAACCAAAGCAGTTGGTGTACCAAAAAGTATAGTTAATCATGTTTTAAAAACATGGCTATAAATTTTTAAGGTACTTAAAACTTAAAAAAAGGGAGATCTAATTCTACTAATAAGGTTTTGTGAAGCTATAAAAGAAAAAAGTTATCAAAATGATCAGTTTTTACAGAATATTTTGTTTTCGGATGAAACTTTTTTCTCTTCATAACCACCATAATCCTTTAGTTGTTCGGTATTGGAGGTAAGAACCCAATATCCGTAAAAACTCATTGTTTGGGCAAACACTATTATAGGACCATTTCTTATAGATGGTAACTTAAATTGCCAACGTTATTTACAACTGCCCGGCGCATAGTAGTGGAGCAGTTCACGAATTTTTAAATACACATTTTCCGGATAGAATCATTGCTACCAGCGCAGCGGCACAATAGAATATCCACCAATATCTCCCGATTTAGCGCCCAATGGCTTTTTCTTATGTAGTTACTTAAAAAAAAGAATATTTGGACATCCGCATAAAAGGGCGACAACATTGGGGAAATTGAGGAATTGTGGCTTAAAATTTAAAACACTTGTCAAAATATACCTCCCAGAGTATTTAAAAAGGTACGCCAAGAATTTTACAATATGCTAGGCTATTGTGAGGCTCAAGGGGGGCATTTTTGGGCACTTAATCTAGTTTTTTTAAAGAATTTAAGACGTTTTATTGTATTTTGAGGATTTACGTTTTATTTTTAATATAACCTTTTATTTTTACGTCAACGGCATGTAAAATCTAAATAAAAAGCATCAGTTTTCTTTTAATTTACTTAACAGTACCAATAAAGGATAACAATGATTAGCTAAGTAATTAAGTTTTTACGTAATAGTTATGGTTTCCTTGACCATTTTTTGAAGTCATTACTAACAAGCTAATTTTTCGTGAGTAGCTTCATTTTGACGAGACGACCAACTTTTTCCTTAAAACAATTTTCGTTGGTGGTAGCATACAGGGATAGCAGAGAATAAATATTTGGTTTTGATAAATATTAAAACACCAGGATGACTTAACACGCAATTTGTAGGAAAATGTGGGTGTTAAATAACATAAATAATGTTTTGTAGGCCAAAATATTTTTTTTGATTAATTTAGATAATTATCTTGAAAATTAACAGAAAAATTCCTGTTTGTAATACATTTTGATATCTGTCAAATCAACACAATTTTTATGCTACCTTTTTAAGCTACCAACAACAAAAATTGTTGTAAGGAAAAAAGTTAGCCGTTTCATCAAAATGAAGCTACTCACAAAAAATAAGCTTGTTTGCAATGCCTTGGAAAAATAAGGGATCCCTAAATATAATAAAATAAAAAAAAACAAAGCAAACGCTGACATCCAACATACTGACTGATTTCGTACTGACGAAGCGCTTGCGACCGGTGCACGACGCGGCAAGGCTCTCACAAAGACCCCACCCACCCCCTACTTGATCTTCTCGGTTTCGATGAGAGGTGGTGGAGGACTTGGGAATTTTCTGCGTCATCTGGGATTTTCTGTCCTGCTCTGATATACAAAAAATTGTCTTTTAACGCTCTTTATAAAACCGTAGACACAAGGTTTCCAAACGGCACGTTGACCTACCCCTCTAAACAATGTGGCAACACTGGTGTATGCTTCATTTTTTTCTACCTACATATTTGTAATAATTATTTTTTTAGTTACACAGAATTTGTTTCTACTTACATATTTGTAATAATTATTCATTCACTCACACAGAAATCCTATTCCTAGACAAAGTGTGGCCAATCTGTATATGCATATCTACGGTATCATAGTCTTATTTTGAAACAAAAGGTTTTTCTTCTTAAAACCGAAATGCAGTTTCTCTGCAATATTTATTAGTTAATATCATAAATAAATATTAATAACTTAAGAAGAACTGGCCAGTGCTTTATAATTAAGTTTTGTTTACTTAGTACCTCCAAATAAATCTCCCATTACCACCAATACCAACATATTGATTGTAACATAGGGAATTGAGTAATCCCTTGTTGAATGTTTGTGGACAGTTATGCTAATACCTTTAATGCAAATTCAAGGAGAACGTAGTTCCTGAAGGGGTTATATAATTAGCAATGCATTAGCAACGAAGCTGGGGACTCGTAAAATCATATATTTTATTAACGAAGCCGCAGATGTTTTATGTTTTGGGTGAGAGAATTTAAAACACCGCATCATTATTTTCTCTTTTATTAACTTATACTAGTAAGCAAACCACTTTGGTCATCAGTTGTTTAGTCAATACCCGCTCCGTCAGTGGCGGCTCGTGGCAAAATATTATAGGTGTTCTGCAATTAAATTACTCAAATAAATGGAATAATATATTCGCGGCGCATTCACCATTTTATCGAATTTAACCCGATTTAAGTCGATATTCAGTTATCAGGTTTCATATTTATGTAGGCTGGGTTTTAACGAAAATGAGAAAAAAAATATTTACGGAAATAAAATTATTAGAAACTTACGTTATTGTTTAAATATGAGATCAATCCGACGATCCTTCTTCGAAGCGAATCGATCATTAACTCTGTCATTAAAGTCTGTGATTTTTAATATAAAGTCTTTTTCAATGGAAAGCATGGCCAATGCAGTTAAACGATCTTTTGACTTGGTATTTCGAAAGAAGTTCTTTATTTGCTTAAGTGTAGAAAAACACCTTTCAGCCTCTGATGTCGACATAGGAGTAGTTATTAATATACCTAGCACATTTTTTGTCTCTTTGTTCTAAATTATTTTGTATTAAAAATTTTAAAAGTGGTGAACCTCTTCGCCTGCAAAAAGTACACATGGAAAGCAAAAAGGCCATTTTTCCTATTACATCCACAAATTCAGTCATTCCGGAAATAAATATCTCTATTGAAATAAGGTATAAGGTTTTCCTCTGCTCTGCTAACACAGGTTACTTCAATCACGATGTCCGGTAACGGTCTACCACTAGTTTTTAGTTCAAGTTTCTCTTCATATGAATATTTAAAAAATCGTTTAACGTTCACTAAATTATGCACCACATCCATTGTCTATAAACACTAAACACACAACCAAATACGAATAAAAAATATAAACTTGTCTACTTCCACACGCGCGTTATTAAAAATGTCTAAATAACCTGTAAAGTGCTACCGCGAATGCCGCACAACAATAACCAAAATTTACGTATTTTAACAGCCGAATTTTGCCCAACGACAAGTGCATTCGGCATAGAGAAGATTAAAACAATCGTGCGGCGCACCGAAAAGAGTCGTTCAGTTTAGTTATTGCAATAACGTCGCGAGAGAGAATTATTTAAGATGGTCCACTGCACAGTAATCTATGATGCGTCGTCACTGGGTGAAGTTGCGTGTGCCTACTATACTAGAGTTCTTAGCCGGAAACTGGTTATTTTAGTTTTGTTTTAATGAATATTTATTATTTTAATTATAAAATGATGAATTAAATGTTATGAAAAAATACCAAGCAGATTAAAACTTCTGGTGGTTCTGCAGCACTGCAGCTCTTATGCACCAGCCGCCCCTGCGCTCCGTTATTAAATATGGTAATATTCTTTAAAAATAATTAAATATTTCACTTTATAAATTACTTTAACCTGTTAATTATTTTTACTTTTTACCAAATTAAAAGTAACAACGAGAACTATTTATAATAGAAGGACTAAATAAAGATTAGGGCCAATTGTTAATATGGTACTCTTTTACATATTTATATATTTTGTATTACCCGCCGCTGCCTAGGAAAACTATTTTTTTAATGGATGGTACTTCTTTGGGTACACGCCAAAATTAAATTAAAAGTACTAAAAAACCAAAAAATTTAAACAAGTAAAAAGATAATTAAAAATCGACGTTTCGGTGGCAAATCTGCCACCGTTGTCAAGACCAACAACAATAAAATAATAAAAATGAAAACTTACTATTATTCAGGCTTTAAAATTCAATTTTTTTTTTTTTATATTTTTTCTCGGATATTCTGAAAATTTTGACATTAAATGTCAAAACATGTTTATTTGGTTATAGTGTCATGGTGACATAGATAACTGGTTGCTGGTGTATTGATTGTTTATTTCAAAAAAAAGGTGAATGGTTAGTTAATTTTTAGTCTTCCTGAAGATACTTCAGTATCAAGCAAAGGCAACCAAGTGTTATTTAAATTAACTGAAATTGATGCTACACAATTATCTTTATTTAATAATATATACGCACTTTCTTTGATTTTGCGTTTTTAGAACAAGTTTCCTTTGCTAAAATGCTCGAAGCATCCCAGTTTATTCTATGATTGTTATCAAATGCGTGTTGGCAGATTTTTGATTTATGAAATTCTGTGTTTTTAATGTATGATCTGTGTTCTTTTATGCGTTTGGCTAATGGTCTATTGCTAGATATTTCAGAGTTTAATTTTTCTTGAATTAAAATATTAAATTTATTTTTATGTGTGTTTTTGAATTTCAAAATGTATTAAATAGCTATTATAAACACAATTACATAATGTAATTGTGTTTATAATAGCTATTTAATACATTTTGAAATTCAAAACACACATAAAAATAAATTTAATATTTTAATTCAAGAAAAAATTAAACTCTGAAATATCTAGCATAAATAATAATGAAATAATTAATAAAACTGTAGTTAAACTTAACTGAAAAAGAACTAACAAATGCTGAAAAACTTGTTCTTTCTAAAGGACTAAATTTTGCAATTACACCCAAAACAGTTCCCAAGCTTGACATTATTTCTTGCATTGAAGAAACATGTCAAAACTTACCAATAGAACATCAAGATGAATTTAGAATTAGAACAAAAATCGCGTTAGAAAAACCATTTAAAATTAAACAAAATTTAATACAAATTGAACAAAAAGCATTACAATCATTAAAAAGAGACAATTCCATAAAAATTCTTCCTGCAGATAAAGGAAATGCAACAGTAATAATAGATTGTAATACATATGACGATAAAATAATGTCTCTTTTAAATGATGGTAATTACACAAAAATAAACAATGACCCTACTGAATGTATTGAACGACAAATTTATAATATGTTAAAGAAACATAAAAACTTTTTACAGATAATGAAAGATTTAAACTGACACCTCACAACAGTAAAACACCACATTTTTACGGAGTACCAAAAATACATAAACCCAATATACCTTTACGTCCTATAGTAAGTTGTATAAACTCACCTACACATCCATTAGCAAAATTTTTACTTACCATTTTAGATCCTTTGGTAAACAACACTGATACATACATTAAAAATTCTAAACATTTCTTAGAGAAATTATCAAACATAGATATTGATCCAAATAATACACTGGTAAGTTTTGATGTTGTTAGTTTATTCACAAATGTCCCAGTGAATAAAACATTAAATATTGTTAGAAATAAATTAGAAAATGATGTCCATCTTGGCGAAAGAACAAAATTAAGCATAAACACTATTCTTGAGCTTTTAACTTTTTGTGTCAAAACAACATATTTTCAATATAACACTGATTTTTATAAACAAACCTCTGGCATGGCTATGGGTTCACCTTTATCACCTTTATTAAGTAATATTTTTATGGAAAACTTTGAATCAAATTTTGTAGAAAATTATCAATATAAACCTTTAGTTTGGTGGAGATATATAGATGACATTTTTTCTATATACCAACATGACGAACACTGTTTAAATAATTTTTTAACACACATTAATACACAAGAACCAACAATTAAGTTTACGTTAGAAAAAGAAAACAACTCACAACTACCATTTCTTGACATTTTAATAAAAAAGATTTAAACAATTTTGAAACAAAAATCTACAGAAAACCTACACATACAAATAGATACTTAAATTTTAACTCAAATCACCCAATAATGGTTAAAAAGGTAGTTGTAAAAAGTCTATTTGATAGAATTAAAGTCATTTGTTCTAATCAAAATATAAATATTGAAAAAGATTATTTAAAAAATATTTTAATTCAAAATAATTATCCTCTTGATTTTATAAATAATTGTTTCCTTGAATTTGAAACTCCAGTTATAAGACAAAATCAAAATAGACCTATTACAAATTTATTTTTACCATACATTCCCGGACTATCAAATAAAATTCAACGAATAGGGCATAAATTTAATATTCGCACAATCTTTAAAACACAAAACACAATCAGATCTCAATTAACAAAAACAAAACCATACAACTTAAATGAAAATACAAAAAATGTCATTTATAAAATACCTTGCGAATGCAATAAGTTTTATATAGGTGAAACTTGTAGACCATTAGCCAAACGCATAAAAGAACACAGATCATACATTAAAAACACAGAATTTCATAAATCAAAAATCTGCCAACACGCATTTGATAACAATCATAGAATAAACTGGGATGCTTCGAGCATTTTAGCAAAGGAAACTTGTTCTAAAAAACGCAAAATCAAAGAAAGTGCGTATATATTATTAAATAAAGATAATTGTGTAGCATCAATTTCAGTTAATTTAAATAACACTTGGTTGCCTTTGCTTGATACTGAAGTATCTTCAGGAAGACTAAAAATTAACTAACCATTCACCTTTTTCTGAAATAAACAATCAATACACCAGCAACCAGTTATCTATGTCACCATGACACTATAACCAAATAAACATGTTTTGACATTTAATGTCAAAATTTTCAGAATATCCGAGAAAAACATAAAAAATTTGAATTTTAAAGCCTGAATAATAGTAAGTTTTCATTTTTATTATTTTATTGTTGTTGGTCTTGACAACGGTGGCAGATTTGCCACCGAAACGTCGATTTTTAATTATCTTTTTACTTGTTTAAATTTTTTGGTTTTTTAGTACTTTTAATTTAATTTTGGCGTGTACCCAAAGAAGTACCATCCATTAAATGAATCCGCCAAACTACAGAACATATCTTCAACTATTTTTTTGTTAGGATTACTGGTGTAAATAAAATATATTTTTTTTTACAAAAATCTTATTTTCACATATTTATATAACATTATAATTCCAATAAATGTGTGCTTTTCTACAATTGAAGGGTGCAGGAATAAAACAAATATTTCCACGAAAACAACTTTTCCGAGATATAACGCTTTTAATAATTATTTTTCAATAGTAAGCAATGGAAAGTTTGAGTTTTATTCGGGTCTCGCATCGACAATATTAGTTTTATTTTTTTTATATATTAATATTTGGGCAATAAAAGTACATTAGTAGGGAGAGATGAGAGCATTGACGGACCACCGTCCACCGGTGGAGCTTATTATCTCAAAATCTCTGACGTCAGCAATTATTTAGAAATCTTGCGCAACGCGTTATTTAGGGCGTGGCCCCTACTACCTGTCAAAACCATAAGTGTCATCTGTCAAATGTCACCTGTCACCTGTCATATGTCAAAAATCACGTGATTTAGAAAATGGCCGCCATACGTAGGATACTTGCGCTATGGTCATAAATTGATCTGCGTAAACGCAAAAATCGCAGGGTGTACCGTTCGGGCGCTATCGACAAAAATCGTAATTTAAACCTGATGACTCATCATGGGAGAGCGGTTTAAATTTTTTAAATATAGTATTACGTTATACCTATCGAATAGTAAAAACGGCATAACGCCATCTATAGCCATAAAGGCGTTACAGCTGTTTAAAAATCGTTAAGAGATAACAATTAGCGATTAGAACGGTAACCCTATAGTAAATCGGTCATTGTAGCCTTATTATTAAACTTAGAATAATAAAACTTGGCAAAAAGATAGTCGACGACGTTTCGCCAATGATTTCAAGGTTATCAATCCTAACATGTTAGGCACTGCGCCCTCCGCACCTAAACCTTGGGCTTAAGGGCGGGGTGTAAGTGGGGGCTTAAGCGCAGGTGTAGAGCTTTATAATTATTTATGGAAGTATTAATGTACTCCTTGCATTTTACCCAAATAATATTTTCTGAACATACCCCTACTACAACCAATCAGAGAGCCGTATTTTTCTTAAGTAGTTATTTTCAACCAATCAGAGAGCCGTATTTTTTCTTAAGCCATTATTTTTAATCAATCAGAGAGCAGTTTACCCTAATAGATGGTTTCTGAACGTACCCCTTGTAATTTCAAGGTCAAAGCATACAAAACGTCAACAATAACAAAGATAGCTGCGGTTAGATAATAAACGGTAAAAAACAGTGGTAACTAAATAAAAAGCAGTGTTTGTAGTAAAGCATTTATTATAAAATAAAAAATACATACATGGTTGCCATATTTCTAAATAATTCTTAGAATAATGTCTTATAAAATAAATAGCAGTGTTTGCAGTAAAACATTTATTTTCAAATTAAAAATACATTGTTGCCATATTGCTAAATAATTCTTAGAATAATACCTTATAAAATAGGATATTTAATTATAAACTCAACATGTATTTTGGTACGTGGTCGTATTTTATCCCCTAAAAATAAAATATAATTATTTAAATTTAACTTCTGGTGTAACAACTCGCTTGGTTTTTCATATGCTATTGCGTTTCAATTCATATTCAATAATTCCACTTGTAATGGGAAACCTGTTGTAATCAAATTTTTGTGCCATTTATATAAAGGTGTTTTGACAAACCCTTTTTGCAAACCAACATAATATTCATATAGCCATACAAGTTGTTTTCGGGCTTATCCTTTACACCATCTTCTGTTTTAAGCTTTTTTGCTAAATGATATGGATGAGTTAAATTACGTCCGGATTTGTCGAGAGTCATCTTGAAAATGATGTTATGTTACTAAGTCAACTCTTTTTATTCAATAATATCGGCTTCCTTTAACTCTTCAATAATACTCATAATCTCATTTTGGTGGTTATTATTATCCACTTGCTTGCTAGCCATTAACAATCTTAATCTATCCACAAGCTCATTTGGATCATCCCAGTAAATATAATCAGTTTTATTATTGTTAAATATTTTATGTTTAGCATCAATTGGTAAACCATAGCCTTGAGTATTTTGTGCTCTTGTAATTCGCAACTGTTAGTCGCATTCTTTTTTTTTCTTATTCGCTCCTCTTTTATACGTTCGAGCAATGGTTAATTTGTTAACATGTACTTGACACCTCTGTTGCCAGCATGCTGTTCGTTTTCATCAAAATTTCTCTTACTAGCATTCGTTAGCAAAACCAATTTTGCAAATGCTCGCTCGTCTAGTGGTGTAAATTTGTTTTTTAACGGATTGGTCTTGAATATAAGTTCATATAGACCAGAAGTTCCAACAAATTTTTCCCCTTTAACATAAATATCTGGGCCGTTAAATTCAAGTCGAGAATCACCGAAAGTTAAATGATCAGTAGCCATATCATGTTTTAAATAGTTTCGATCGTACTCGTTTTCCGTATCTTTTATAAAACCTTCCACATATTCTCTAGGTAGCGGATCATACTGATCTAGATATTCTCGAAAGGATTCTTCCGGAATACTATCAATCTGAACAGAATTTAATTGTGGATCGACTCTAAAGTCATCATCAAAGTAACTTTCTTCAGGTTGGTGCTCATAGATAGTTTTCTCTGTTTCGCCTTCTTCCATCATTTGATTATCTTCCGACGGCTCATCATCCATATAATTTTTTTCTTGTTCAGCTATATCGTCTTGTTTTTTAACGGGACTGGCAAAGTTAAGAGGAGTTCGTGCTTTCTTTATTACTGTATGAGTAAAATTTCCGCTTTGACGTCTTTTTAAGGACTTTAGTGTAAATGGTTGTTTAACAGATTGAGTGTTTTGTATTGATTTGGATATTATTTTTGCCAAAGGTTTATAAGTATTTTCCAATAAAACAGCATTCTCATAACGACCAGCTTTTATTGAATCATATAATTTTTTTACACTACGCGATTGTTTATCAAGGAGTTGAAGAATGTTTGGATCTTCATGCAAACTCCGCTTATCTTCTGAGCGCTGATCATCATCATTCGTGTCGAACTCTAGCTCACCATCCTCACGTTGCTGCTTCTTTAAAAGCTGGTATTTTTTTCGAATACTATTGGAAGCTTCAATTATTTTACGCCTCACATCCTTGTCTAACTTGTTCAAATCCATGGTAAAGATATATTTTTAATAATTAGCTTAAGCGATAACGGTCTTTATTTTCAAATACAGCACTGTTTTTCTAAAATACGGCACTGTTTTTCTAAAATACGGCACTGTTTTTCTAAAATACAGCACTGTTTTTCTAAAATTCGGCACTGTTTTTCTAAAATACAGCACTGTTTTTCTAAAATACGGCACTGTTTTTCTAAAATACGGCACTGATTTTCTAAAATATAGCACTGTTTTTCTAAAATACGGCACTGTTTTTCTAAAATACAGCACTGTTTTTCTAAAATACGGCACTGTTTTTCTAAAATACAGCACTCTTTTTCTTAAAAACGGTACTGTTTTTCTTAAATACGGTATTATTGTTAATAATCTTTATGTAGCTCTAGACACGTGTTGACTCAATGACGGTGGGAACTAAATGATGGCAGTTATAGTATAGCGTAACATATATAAATATACTTATCATTCTGATTCAATCCTTAGTATTGCCAAAGACTTTGTGCTGTACGGTCATGCAGAAGTTTAAGAAAAATCAATTAAGAAAAAAACTGCTTGGAGAGGCAAGGGGATTCCCTTCGCGACCGCGTTTCAAAAAGCGAAGGAGGCATTGTACGCGGAAAAACCGCAAGATCTTTTTCTGCTGCTGAAGTAGCTCTGATAGCATTCAATGGGGTGGAAAAAGAAAAACCTGCAGATGTAGTACCTTTACCTGTAGTCGGCGGATTTCTACCATTTTTAATACCACTTTTTGCCGGCTTAAGTGCCATAGGAGCACTTAGCGGCGGAATATCAGGGATCGTAAAAGCTGTTAAAGATTCTAAGGTGGCGCAAGAAAGATTAGAAAAAGAAAAGAGACACAACAAAACAATGGAATCTATTGCGATTAGCAAAACGGGTAGCGGTTTATATTTAGGACCCTACAAAAACGGTTTGGGACTCTATTTAAAACCCTATAAATACAGATGACTCAAGAAATAAATTTAGTCTTACTTCAACCGTCATGCATACCTTTAGCTTGAGTGGTAATAGTTCCATTTTAGAAGCAAACTATAATCCGCCCATCTACTTGAGAGATGACACTAGTGAATACGAGCGTGGTTTAGTCAGTTTAGAAACGTTTAACGCCATACCCAACATTGATAATAGCAATAACAAATTTTATGTGGGTAATATTACTCTAGAAATCCCGATTGGATCATATGAAATAAGTGAAATAAATGATTATCTACAAGACGCCAACATGAAAAAAATAAAGCCATCAATAATTTTAATTGTATCCTAAGCCTAAAAGGTAATGTTAATACGCTCAAGTGCGAGCTTGAATGTTCTCATACAGTTGACTTTACTAAGACAAATTCTATTGGAAAATTGATGATATTTCATAGTATTTTGCTAAAGCCCAACGTTAAACATGTATCACAAACACCTGTAAACATTCTGAAAATTAACGTGATTAAAATCGAGTGTAATATCGTTACTGGCGCCTATCACAATAATAAGCTTGTTCACACAATACATGAATTTTCGCCATCAGTACCAGCTGGTTTCAAAATTATAGAAATTCCTGAAAATGTGCTTTATATGCCCGTATCCACCAAAAATTATCAGCAACATTATATTAAAACTGGTTGATCAAGATGGTGAATTGGTTGACTTTAGAGGAGAAGTTATTACTATTAGATTACATTTGAGAAAGTCTTTATAAATAACTACTTCGTGATGTGTGTGTCAGTATACTGCAGAACATTGTGCAGAGCACACGTGTTATGGTTGTTAAATATAACGCCAAGAAAATTGTCAATTTTAACCAGCTTTGGAACACTAAAAAGAGCTTAACAGAAGAAAATATAAGATTTCTTGCATCCATAAGGCTTCTTGTTAAGAACTCTGAAAATGAGCATTTTAAACGTGACAGATTCGCTAAACTTTGATAACTCTATTACAAAAATAGAAAGGCATAGCCATTTACCGTACTCCAGCTCTTTTAAAAATAATGATGAAATTAGAATACCGGTGCAACAAACTGATATATACACCCTACCTTGGGCAAGTCATATTTATTTGGAAGGACGACTTTTAAAAGGGTCCGATGGAAGAGTTTCAGACACTGCTAAACTTGTAAACAACTTTGTGGGACACCTCTTTGAAGAAATTCGTCTTGAAATTGGCGGAAAAGTTATTGATTCGACTAGATATCCTGGAATAGCAGCTGTTGTAACTAATTTTGCATCTGGTGCTTCAGCAAATACGGCGGAAGTATTAGATGTGAACAACTTCTTGGCTAGGCAAACAATAAGTAAAGATCTTCCGGTATTTTCCGGGAAGCCAGAGGAATGGATGTTTTTTATTTCTCAGTTTAGGGAAACTACACGCTTGTGTGGGTTTTTAGATGCTGAAAATATTATTCGTTTACAAAAATGTTTAAGAGGAAAAGCCCGAGAGTCTATAAGCGCACTCCTAAATTTTACAAAAGAAACAAACAAGATAATTAAAATTTTAGAAAATAATTTTGGCAGACCGGAAATTATCATTCAAAATTTGTTGGATTCGGTTAAATCCTTTTCGTTCTTAAAAGATGACAACATAAATTTAATTTTGTAACTTTCAAATAAAATTCAAAATTTGGTGGTAACAGTGGAAAGTTTGAAATGTCGTGAAAACATGATAAATCCACAATTACTGAACGACATGGTAAGTAAACTTACATGTAAATTAAAGATTGACTGGGGCAAACATGTATCTGTACTGAAAAAAGAAAACAAAATTATAACTTTAACTGATTTTTCACAATGGTTTCAGGAAATCAGCGATGCAGTGATGTATGTTTCTGTGCCAGACACACAAGACGGAAAGAAGAGATACTCATTTTCAACTGGTAGAAATAAAGAAGAAAACAAAAATGTTATATTTAAATGTAAGTTTTGTAAAAAGTGGGTCATAAAATTGAAAAATGTAAAGAATTTAAAAATTTGGTCATAGATAAAAGATGGGAGTGGGTACGAGAAAATAAATGTTGTTTTTCTTGTTTAGGTGCATCACATCTTACTAAATTTTGTAAAAGTCGAAAAACCTGTGAAGTCAAAGACTGCCAGTATAAACATCACTTCCTTCTTCATAAAGAAGAAACTAAAGAACATCAAACTCATCATACCAAAGATCAATAGAAAAATCTGAAGTCTACTTGAGAGTGGCTCCTGTAGAAATTAGTAGACCAAATGGGACAGAGGAAACATACGCGTTTTTATTTTATATTATATTTTCTATTGACAACGTTAGAACAGTAGAAAATTTGTCATTACCTGTACAAAGTATAGATATTAAAAATTTAGCTAAAAAATGGGACTATTTAAAATCATTAGATGTACCTTCACTTAATTATGCAAAACCCAAAATTTTAATTGGGCATGATAATATTGATTTAATTATTCCAAGACAGATAATTGAAGGCGGAAAAAATACACCTTTTTTATCAAAATTTAAACTTGGCTGGGTTGTTCATCGGTATATTTGAGAAAAATTACCATTGTCGTGTAGACAATAATTTTTCATTTTATACTTATAATAAAAACAATGAGATAGATGATCTCGGAATAAATTATAGTGACCAATCTTTAGACCCAGAGAAATTTAAGGCCCTTCAAATTTTAGAAGACACTACTAAAAGGATAGCACCTGATCGTTGGGAGTGTGGATTATTATGGTAAAAAGAAAATTTTAACTTGCCCGATAGTAGAGTAACAGCAGTAAGCCGCCTAAAATCTATAGAAAGAAAAATGAATAAGGATGAAAATTTTAAACAAGTATACAGTAAAAAGTGGACGAGTATTTAGAAAAAGGACATGCGCGACAGTTGACCCAGGAAGACCTAAACAATGAAACACAACGTATTTGGTATTTACCTCATTTTGGCGTTATAAATCCTAATAAACCCAAAAACTCAGATTTGTTTTTGATGCTGCTGCAAAAACAGAGGGAATTAGCTTAAATACTTGATGTTTGGAACAGTTTGTTCGCCAGCTTCAGCTCAGTATGTCATGCGTAAAAATGCCCTAGAATTTGAATCAGAATTTCCAAGAGTTGTTAAAGCAATTTTAGAACAACATTACGTCGATGACTATCTGGACAGTGTCGACACTGAGGAAGAGGCAATACAATTAACTATGAATGTTATAGAAGTACAAAGAAGTGGTGGATTTGAACTCAGAAACTGGTTATCCAACTCAATGGAACTATTAAAAACATTCCAGAGAATCTAAGAAGCTTTAGTAACAAAAAAATGGAAATTGATAAGAACATTCCGGAATAAAGTTGAAAGAATACTAGGCCTGTTTTGGAATCCAAAGCAAGATACGTTTTCCTTCTGCATTAAATGGAATTTAGATTATTTAGAAATGCTTCAGGAAAAACATGTTACAAAAAGAGAAGTATTAAAAACTGTAATGACCATTTTTGATCCTTTAGGCTTTTAAGTAAGTTTACTATTAAATCTCGTATTCTTTTACAGGATCTTTGGAGATCAAAATATGACTGGTACGAGGCACTGGACAAGCAACAACTGGAAAGATGGAAAACGTGGGTAAGGAATATACAATATTTATCTACTTTATCATTACCTCGATGTTATGTTTCAAATATATTTGAAGCTGAAGAAATACAACTTCATAAATTTTGTGATGCTAGTTCTCAAGCATATGCTGCTCTATGTTATTTTCGAATTAAAAAAATTAACTTAATTGATACTTGTTTTATTATGGCCAAGTCACGAGTAGCACCTATAAAACCAATATCTATTCCACGGTTAGAACTTCAAGCTGCACTTTTAGTTTCACGACTTGCAACAACGGTAAAAATAAATCATAATATTAATATAAATAACTGCTATTTCTGGTCAGACTCAAAGACGGTTGTTACTTGGATAAAGTCAAATGCTACTATTTTTAAACCTTTTGTTGCTCATAGAGTAGTGGAGATTCAAGAAACTACTGAAGCTTCACAATGGAACTGGTTACCAACGGAAGAAAATGTAGCTGACGAAGCTACACGTGAAGAGTCTAAATTTAAATGTAGTTCTAAAAGTAGATGATTTAATGGTCCGAGTTTTTTGAAATGCAGTGAAGAAGAATGGCCCAAGTTATCGGAAATACAATTAGATACGTCTGAAGTAAGAAAAGAGTTTGTAGGAGTGACAATAAATTTAGATACAAAACTTGACGAAGCTATACCTGAAATAAATAGATTCTCAAATTGGTCAAGATTAGTTTGTTCAACAGCATGGGTTTTAAGATTTGTGGAAAAACTTTCGAAAAATAATACTAACTGCGGTGAACTTACTTCTTTAGAAATAGAAAAGGCTGAAACTTTATTAATAAGAAACACACAATCGCAGTGTTTTCCTGACAAAATTAAAGATCTGAAAAATATTGAACAAGTTGAGAAAAGCAGCAGAATATACAGTTTATCGCCAATATTAGATAAAAATGGCATATTAAGAATGAAAGGTAGACTTCAAGTAATGGAAAATATAAACAACCGATTATTTTGGACCCAAATCACTAGTATACAAAATTATTAATATTACATTATCATTTACAAGCTGGTCATATTGGACAAAATTATGTTATAAATGAACTACGTCAACGTTTTTGGATTTTAAGAATTAGAGCTGCCATAAGAAGTTGCTGAAACAACTGCCAATTTTGTAAAAATAAGAGATCGATACCTCAACTTCCAGAAATGGGACAACTACCTTTGGCCAGATTAAATGCCTTTGTAAGGCCATTTACGACAACTGGCGTAGATTATTTTGGGCCAATGCTTGTCAACCGTTGGAAGAAGAAGAGAAAAAAGATATGGCGTTTTGTTCACGTGCATAAGCACAAGAGCAGTACATTTAGAAATTGCAAACACTTTAAACACAGATTCGGCAATCATGGCAATAAGAAGGTTTATGGGTAGAAGAGGATTCCCCAATCAAATTTATTCAGACAACGGTACGAATTTTAAAGGTGCAGAAAGGGAACTTAAAAAAGCTTTACAACTACTAGATCAAGACAAATTTATAAGTATCAGAAAAATTGAATGGCATTTTATTCCTCCTTTGGCTCCCCATATGACAGGTAGTTGGGAAAGATTAGTAAAATCTGTAAAAACTGCATTGCATGCAATTTTAAACGAGCAGGCGCCAAAAGAAGAAATTTTAAGAACATTAATTATAGAAGCAGAGAATATCGTTAACAGCAGACCACTCGTAGAAATATCTATAGATCCCGCAGACGAAGAAGCATTAACTCCAAATCATTTCCTAATGGGAACCTCCAGCGCAGCACAAATACCAGGTACATTCAACGAAAGTGACATGTTTGGTAGAAAACTGTGGAAAATATCACAAGTTATGGCGGATAAATTTTGGAAACGGTGGCTTAAAGAATTTCTGCCATCGTTAAATAAAAGAACCAAATGGTCCTCAAATAACCAAAGCCTAAAAGTAGATGATGTCGTAATTATATCGGATCCAGAATTTCCACGCAATACCTGGCCAATGGGTATTGTAATTGCAGTTTACCCTGGCAAGGACAATAAGATTCGGGTAGCAGATGTCAACATCATTACGGGAACCTTTAGAAGACCTGTGGCCAAATTATGTGTTTTAAATGTCCATAAAGACCAATAAGTAATAAACAAGAATTTATTACAGGGGTGGAGAATGTTGTAACTTTATTTTTTTACCTGTTTTGTTATATTGAAGTTGTTGTTGTTGATATAGTGATAATAAATAGAATTGATACTGTGAAAAGAAAAGATTTTTCTGTCTAATAAAAAAGCTTTTAAAAACTACTAAAAACACATTCCTGAAACCGAAAGCAAAACCATTTTGGAAGTACAAACAGCAGCAACAATGAAAGGTTATGTCTCTTACAATGGTAATAAGTTAATTAAATATAAAAACGCTGGTTGGAGTATTGAAGATGATTATACCTGGGACGGGATGGGCTCAAACGGAACTTTTAATGTTTGTGTTCCACTAAGGACATTACTAGGATTCGCTGAAGATTTTCAAAAGATACTTATAAATGTTAAGCATGAACTAATATTGTTAAGAAGTTCTTCCGATAAAAATGCCGTTATTAACACTACCGATGGAGAAAATATAGAAGTTAATATTGATAAAATTGTTTGGAAGCTACCACATATTACAGTATCCGATGCTGAACGACTAGAACTTTTACAGATTGTTGGAAGTGGAACTGAATTGGATATCGGTTTTAGAAGCTGGGAACTCACAGAACATCCTTCAATACCGATTGGAAAACACCTTACATGGACCATTAAAACTTCTGTGCAGGTGGAAAGACCAAGATGGATAATTTTAGGTTTTCAAACAGATCGAAAGGATAACTACAAGAAAAATTGTAGCTTATTTGATCATTGTGATGTATCAAATGCAAAGTTTTATTTAAATTCTGAATTTTATCCATACGATAATTTAAATTTGGAAATTTCAAGAGGTATAATAGCTACTCTCTATGAAATGTACTCAGAATTTCAAGAAAGCTACTACGAAAAAAAAACGAACCACTTTTAACTCCCAAAAAATTTAAAAACAATGCATCCTTAATTGTAATTGATTGTTCAAGACAAAATGAAATCCTTAATTCTGGCATTATTAATGTAACGTTAGAGATTGAAACAAAAGAAAACTTTTCTGCAAACACAAATGCTTACTGTTTAATTATTCATGACAAACTTGTAAAATATTCACCATTAACAGGGTCTGTGAGAAGAGTTTAAATATCCTATTTTATAAGGTATTATTCTAAGAATTATTTAGCAATATGGCAACAATGTATTTTTTAATTTAAAAATAAATGCTTTACTGCAAACACTGCTATTTATTTTATAAGGCATTATTCTAAGAATTATTTAGAAATATGTAACCATGTATGTATTTTTTATTTTATAATAAATGCTTTACTACAAACACTGCTTTTTATTTAGTTACCACTGTTTTTTACCGTTTATTATCTAACCGCAGCTATCTTTGTTATTGTTGTCGTTTTGTATGCTTTGACCTTGAAATTATAAGGGGTACGTTCAGAAACCATCTATTAGGGTAAACTGCTCTCTGATTGGTTAAAAATAACGGTTTAAGAAAAATACGGCTCTCTGATTGGTTGTAGTAGGGGTATGTTCAGAAAATATTATTTGGGTAAAATGCAAGGAGTACATTAATACTTCCATAAATAATTATAAAGCTCTACACCTGCGCTTAGGCCCTCCGCTTACACCCCGCGCTTAAGCCCAAGGTTTAGGTGCGGAGGGCGCAGTGCCTAACATGTTAGGATTGATAACCTTAAAATCATTGGCGAAACGTCGTCGACTATCCTTTTGCCAAGTTTCATTATTCTAAGTTTAATAATAAGGCTACAATGACCGATTTACTATAGGGTTACCGTTCTAATCGCTAATTGCTATCTCTTAACGATTTTTAAACAGCTGTAACGCCTTTATGGCTATAGATGGCGTCATGCGGTTTTCACTATTCGATAGGTATGACGTAATACTATATTTAAAAAATTTAAACCGCTCTCCCATGATGAGTCATCAGGGTTAAATTACGATTTTTGTCGATAGCGCCCGAACGGTTTACCCTGGGATTTTCTCGTTTGCGCAGATCAATTTATGACCATAGCGCAAGTATCCTACGCATGGCGACCATTTTCTAAGTCACGTGATTTTTGACATATGACAGGTGACATTTGACATTTGACAGATGACACTTATGGTTTGACAAATAGTAGAGGCCACGCCCTAAATAACGCGTTGCGCAAGATTCCTAAATAATTAATGACGTCAGAGATTTTGAGATAATAAGCTCCACCGGTGGACGGTGGTCCGTCAATGCCTCATCTCTCCCTACTAACATTATTTTACTAACAGATCGCGCAAATATTCTCGATTTTGGTAAAAATGGACATCTCTTGTTTTATTCTTTTACCCTTCAATTATTTGGCTGGTCTTTTGATTATTTAATTTAACAAGTTATATTAGTTATACCTATTAGTCACAGGATGATGAAACATATACCAAAACTAAATATATCATTATCGTTATTTGAAGCGAGTTACACCAGCCTAATATTAAGCATTTAGAGAGATGCGTTAATTGAACCGAATAATTGATCTGTATTATATATGTATATAATTATATAAAAACTAATCTACATGTGAGACAGATAGGATTTTCTTTCTTCAATATAACTTCTTAAATAACGAATTCTAATAAAACACAAAAAAAAGAAACCAAACTTTACTAAAGAATTATAGCCTCTTACTTTTGTATAAAAGTCTAGTCAAAGGATAAGACAGTAATAAAGTTCAGTAAAGCTAACATAATCTACATCTTATCCCCGGCTTTTTGCTTGTCCTATCTTTAACGTTGAGTTCTAAATATAAGCCTCTACTACATCTACATTCATAATTTTACAAAGCAGATGTTTAAGTTAAGAAAATATTAAGAATTAAACTTAAAGATACATAAAACTTTTGTAAAAGTTGAATAAGTAAACAGTATTTTAAAAAGTTTTGATATTTTAACTCATTTCTACAAATAATTTGGCTCTGTTTTTAGGAGAAGCCCTAAAAAAGGTGCTTAAAAAGAGATGTCGTGTTTTATTTTCTTTTGTTACTTTCCACGTTAACACTTTCGTATTAAATGAGTAAACTCTTTCAGGTTAATTAGGTGTGCAACAAATAAAAAACTTTTTAATTTGCAACTTGTCAAAATTTTTTATTCTTTATAAAAAGTTGGTGCATTGTCTTAAACTGTTTTATCAGTAATTACTTGTAACAAAAGTTATACGATAAATAGAGATAGTCAAAAAAACTAAAAACTGCTAAAAAATAAAGTACCCTTATTTCTTAAAATACAACAAAATGTTAAATAAAAAAGTTATTTAGAATTAAAACTTTTACCTTCGGATTAATATCTAAAATAATAAACAATATTGGCGGGAAGCTGCAAGAAAAAAGCGTCTGTGTTAAAGAAGGGAAACCTGACGTTTGTTTTTTTCAAATGTTTAAAAGATGGTACTTTTTAGGCGCGATTTATACTATGGGTATGGGTACGTTCCCGGTTCGTTCTCAGATCGATCTCGGTCCGGTAAAATATTTTTACTCGCAAAATAATAAGCCTGTTTATCAGGGCCGTATTAACTGTTTGAGGCGCTCTAGGCTAGAATTCCCGGAGCGCCTATTTTTCAAAAAAAAAGAAGGTCCTTTTCTCCGTAGCGCCTATTTTCAGTGCCAGGCGCCTTACTTCACCACCCAAAATAAAATTTGTTGACCAAAAAAAGGTCATTCCCTTCTTTTCGCACCTATTTCATTTTAAAGCACCTTATTCACAGAGAAATTAGTCACCAAAAATCCCCACCCGACCTCAACTATTTTAAAAATTCCCCTGTCTATAGCGCCTATTACTCCCCTGTCTGGCGCCTATTTTTTCATGGCGCCCTAGGCTGTAGCCTAGTCAGCCTAACGGTTAATACGGCACTGCTGTTTATACTATTAATACAGCTCCAGTCCGGCGGTGGTAATCTCGACGCATAATAACCTACTTTACCTATGCCAGAGAAAAGGTCTAAAAATCCGATAGGTATTTTTGACGAATATTTAGGTAGTTTTGTTTAGGTTAGAGCCAAAAAATGGCGACATATTGTAGTAAATGTGCAATTAAACTTTAATTAAGGATTAAAAAAAAAAGATTTAATTTTGGAAAACTAAAAATTAACTCTGTGTAATACAATAAATCTCAATTATTTTAACTTTAAATTTCATTTAAGAAGTTACAATAGACTTACTTTAAAACAGAATTATTTAGATGGAATTAAATTTGTAAAATTAAATCGGGTTTATATTTTTTAAATCTAACTACTAACTTTAAGTTTATTGCAAGGATATTTGCTACGACTTTTACATTTTACAAATATGCTTTTTAATAAGGCAAATATACAATATACAGAGGGTATATTTAAAAACTTACCACTTAAGTTTTGGCTAAAAGAGAGAGATTTTTGAGAAAATCGCCGAAACCATCAAGAATTTTTTTGCGGGTAAACGTTTTTTTACAAAACAACCTAAAATTCCCAAATGAGACCAGTAGTCAAGTAAAACATCATTTTAAAGCCCTTGACGAGTGTTTTATAACCTTAGAATATATAAAGCCAATACCTTTATCTGCTATAAAATGGCGGTACTTTTAAATATTACCTAAATACTAATAGAAAAAAATGAAGTTAGGTATACCTAATGTGGTATTTGCTTAAAGCTCTTTAAAGGACCTTTTATTTGTAATACTGGTAATAATGTACAGGGTAGGACAAAAAGTATATATTTTTTAATGAAGCACCCTATATATTATATCACCATATTGTGTAATCTCTTCTCTTTTTGCAGATAACTTGAGTGGTAAGTTTTTAAATGAACACCCTGTATAATAATGTGCATATACATTTTTTTATGACAAACAAAATTTTTTGTATAATATTCCTATGTGTTAAACTGGTAATTAATGGAAAAAAATAAACAGTAAAAATTTAAATAGAAGGCTAATACCTGGTATTTAGATGTTACCTTGTACACTTTACTTTTAAGAAGTTTTTTTTCATCTTTTAACCTTTCATGTATACCATTAAACTCTTAACAAAACTTACTATTCCAAATATACAAGTTCAAGGACATGCACTAACTTTCATAAAAAATAAAATTTAATGAAAAATTGCAAATAAAGAACTTTCCCATCTGTCGAACACATAATGGACCACACTGTATAGGGATGCATAAATTAGCAATACATGTCTAGGAAGCGCTGCAAGAGAAAAAATATATTGGCTAGTTCCTTGGAGCAGCAACTGTGTAATATTTATAAAATAGTAATGAATCTTCATCAGCAAAGGATTCGCTTTCATTAAAATAAAACCAAAAATGTTAGGAATTGATTTAATTTTAAATACTTATTTATATACAAATTAGAAGAAAGAAAATATTTTCTAAAAAAATATTTAATTTTAATAATAATAATTATTATTTTTTGATATTACTAGGGTTCATGATACCTACTACATATTGTTTAACACACTAAAACTCCATTAATAGCATTTAGCTGGCACGGGGTATATACTAATATTTTAAAGTTTATAATAACACTGTATAGCAAGCAAGAAAATAAGAACATTTTTTAAATAAAATTATGTTGGAAAAAGCTTCGTTTCCGAAATAGAGGGTGTTAATATCTTAACGAAAAATGCCTTTTTTATCATAATTTTCCTACCACTTCAGATATTTCTACAAATTTTGGTACACTTTTTTTGACCATTACATTGCATTTTTTATTGTAAGTTTAAAAAATACCAGTGGCGTTCGAACAAGATTTGTATTGATAAAAAAAATTATACGCCACTGCTTTATCCTCGAATTAATATTATTTTTCAAATACCTATTTACTTTGGGGTAAATTTGGTGTCTTGTTGTTTTATCGTACAACGCACTGTTTGTTAGAAAAATTAAAGTAAGACTCCAGATATCTCCATAAAATTTTTTGGCCATTACATTATATTTTTACCATACAATTTTTTTAATATTGTCACCAGTGGCGTTCCAACAAGATTTGTATGCATTTTTTTTCAAAAGAAAGGTACACAACTGCTTATTCTTAAATTATTATTATTTGAAAAATACTTATTTACCTTGCGGTAAATTTGTTTCTTAATATTCTTTCGAACGACGTACGGTTTTCGAAAAAAAAGCCATTTTAATTCATGGCAAAATCACACAGATACGGTGTTTCGTATGTAAAATTTGAGTTTGTCTAATATGTATTAAAATAAGCTTAAACACTTAATAATGTATATTAAAAGTATACAATATGAGTATTCGACCCAACTTAAATAAAATTAGACAAAAACAAATTTTACATACAAAACACCATATCATATTTTAGCGGTTTTGCCATGCATTGAAATGGCTTTTTTCGAAAACCGTACGTCGTACGAAAGAATATTAAGAAAACAAATTTACCGCAAGGTGAACAAATATTTTTCAAATAATATTAATTTAAGAATAAGCAGGTGCGTACCTTTCTTTTTGAAAAAAATGCATACAAATCTTGTTAGAACGCCACTGGTGACATTATTAAAAAAACTTGTATGGTAAAAATATAATGTAATGGTCAAATAAAGTGTACTAAATTTTGTGGAAATATCTGGAGTGTTATATTAAAAAGGCATTTTTTCTTAAAAATTTAACACACACACACTTGGCTCTGGTCCGTTTTGGTCCTATTCGCCAGCTCTCCATCTTCCGGACTATGCTTTCAAGGGCTTCGTCGGTGAAAAATTTGGATAATCGAGCAGGTTGCTCTTAGAAGTTTCAAAACATATAATACAAAATAATAAATCGATTTCATAAATTATCAGCTTTCAAACCTACTGGTATTGCACATAACAGGTCACTGTTACTACTGACGCTTCCTGCGGCGCACGCATCCGTCCCATAAATAACCTACATTAAGATCCGCAGTAGCAAGAAGCATTTCTCGGATTTTTACGACCTCGCGCAGTAAACAAATGGATGGGTGGACGAACATGCGCACTGTGACAAAATACAAAAACCGGCACCCCGTACCCTCCGTCCACGGTCTGACCGTGACGCTCAATAGCTACCGTAGTCCGAACAGAAAACCAGGACGTCGTCGACAAATTCTTTCCGATAATGCGGATAGTCTGTTTGGCGCCAAGCGCGTTCCCCCTTGATTCGCTTGCGCACAAACAGTTTTTTCGCTCATAAAATATAACTTTTGTTTTGCGCAGGTAATAACATTGGCAATCCATCTAGATCAGTGATCCGTCCTCGACTATACCAAAACACCATGTGCATAACACCAAGAGTAAAAACATCAGGTTATAGGAATCTTCGCTGATAGCGGTTAGCTCGAGAAGAGAGCCATTAATTTAGCGTGAATCTTTGTTCGATACCACAGGGTAAAAACACCTGTATAACTCCTTTTGTCACCGATCCCGGGAAAACTTTGTAGCTTTCTACAAAATGTCCGCACTACTCGAAGATCGCGAAGGTAGTTTGTGTATTTAATATTGGTTTTGATGCTTATAAAGAGCATCAACAATCCACAAGCTGCAAATAACCATGTTTAATTATAAATATACTCAGTGTTGTTTCCGAATACATAACCTAGTATACTAGTTGAAATTTATTAAGCATTATTACGTTTTGCATGCAATAGGATTAACCACGATAAATGTGAACATAGAGTATTGTAAACAGTTACAATTATTCTGAATTTAATGCAAAACTTCCAATTTGCGCTATTTCTCAGTGGCTATTTTTTTCTTTTTCATAAGACAAAATGCGTTGCGTATACAGAATAGGGTAAAGCGAAAATTTTTTTCATAATTCCGTAAAGCCTATATGTGGAAAACTTGCCCTTTACTACCAGTATTTACCACAAAAATCTGGGGTCAATCAAAATAAAACTTGTACTGCCCAAACAGCTTTGAAAATTAGCATTTACCCAATATTAAAAAAAAAAAAAAAATTATTTTGTTTTACTGTCGCTAATATCCTATCAAATGTTATTACTGAATGTTTACGTAATAGAAGTATTAGAAAACGTTTTCAGAACTAAATAACGACCCAATATAACGACCTTGCAAAAAATACTGCGTGCGTTTTGACTCCAGCTCGGCGCCAACGAGGCAAACCTGTGTCCACGAACTCCTTCGCAACAAATCGGTTGAGGTCGTAGAGTCACGAATGGTCTACGGGCTGATTTATATTGACGAATTGTTTTAGTTGCTTTGCAGCATTAAAGCAGTTGGCATCATTGCGCTCATATGCAAAAAATGTCTTTTACGCGACGTGATTCATTGTACCCTGTGTTTGGTTTACCAAAACCATTTGAGAACAATGTGTTGCCGACCTACGCGGATGTTATTAAATATTATTTATATCTTCGACAAGAACTTGTACAACAACAAAATAAACAAAGACCTAGTTTCACCGATGATGTGTGTTCCCCTTTAATAAAAGACTTAAAAACTTGTGGCAGAAAAGTTCCATTTGTGTTGTATCAGACCAACAAATATTACATAAAATTCGAGAATATCACAGTAAATATCGTAATATTATGAAACGATTGAAAAAGGACGGTAAAATTAATAATTCAAAACAGGTTGTTTTGTTTAGAGAATTGGCTGAGAAGAAACATTTTGATATATCTTTATGCAAATGTAAAGACTTTTAAGCTGTTGTTGCAAAACAAAAGTGCCTGTAATTGAACGTGAATTTCTAGCCGACCAGAGAACCTCGCGAAAAATGTTTATCGGTACAGTTGATCAAAAAACTACAAAAGTACTCGAAAAGAGATGGAAGCGTAAAAATAAAACAGAAGAAAGGCGGATTAGTTATGAACAGTACAAAGAATCTGCAGGAGGGAGACCATACCAATCAGTGCAATCGAATCTAGAAGAAGAGAATTCAAGCAGCAATTCATCAAAAGAAAATGCTATTAAAGCAGAAGCTATCGTGAATACTCCTCCAACTTCTCAGATGAGAATAAAACTACCAAGTGTAGCACAGGCATGTGATAGAACGGGTGTTTCAGATCGGGCAGCAGCAATTCTTGTTAGTGCAGCAATAAAAGATATGGGAATAGTTACTTCAGAGGATTCATCGAAAATTGTTGATCGCAGCAAAATTCGAAGAGAAAGGACAAAAGCCCGAGTAGACCTCAAGAGAAAACACAAAGAGGAAGGTTCTAAATTAGTATATTGGATATATTTTGATGGAAGAAAAGATCAGACGTTAGTTCAAACTAGTGAACAAGGAATTTCGTCCAAGAAAACGAAGATTGAGGAGCATATAGTGCTTGTTTCAGAACCAGGATCCAAATACATAGGTCATTTGACCCCTACATCAGGAAGTTCGCAAAGTGTAAAGATAAGCATTCTAGAATTTTTGGAACATAATTTTGATGTTTCTAACTTGCAGGCTATAGGATGTGATGGCACAGCAGTAAATACCGGTTCTAAGAATGGAATTATTAGACAGCTTGAGCTTTCGCTGGATCGATCCCTACAATGATTTGTTTTTCAATTGCATGCAAACGAACTACCTTTAAGACATTTGTTGCAACATTTTGACGGAAAAACAACTGGTCCAAAAAGGCTTCCGTGGCGAGATAGGAAAGCAATTAGAAAAATGCGAAACCTTACAACCTACAATTTTTAAAAGAATAGAAATTACTTTGCCTAAAATCACTGCTGATCAATTTAGCACCGACCAACAATACCTATATGAAATTTGTAATGCCATTTCAAAAGGATGCATCTGTTTCAACTTGTCGAAAAGGAACCCAGGTAAAATGACTCATTCCAGATGGCTTACGACCGCTAACCGGATTTTACGATTATATGTCTCCACAGTAAAACCATCACAAAATCTAAGTATTCTAACAGAATATGTCATGAAAGTATATGCCACCACATGGTTTGAAATCAAAATCCAACCATCATGGCGATATGGGAGCCAGCATTTATTTGTTATGATTAAAAAATCAAGATTTTTACCGAAAGATTTAAGAAAAATTGTAGACCCAGTTATTCAAAGGAACGGCTATTTTGGTCATCCTGAAAATATGTTATTGGCTATGTTGGCTGATAGTCGCAAAACAGTGAGAGAATTAGGACTTAGAAGATTATTGAAATGTAGAAAAACAGCAAACCAACAAGAAATACGGGAATTCAAATTGCCAGCTTTAAATTTTGAAGCTGAAGACTACATAGATATGATTGACTGGCAGTCGACAACAATAACAGAACCTTCCCTAACAAAACGTATTTCCAATGAAGATTTGGAAAAAATGATTTCAGATGTTCCAGTGGAAATTGAAATATTAAAATTTCCATGCCACACGCAAGCAGTGGAAAAGTGTATCAAACTAGTAACAGAAGCGTCAGTTGCTGTATGCGGAAATACAGCAAGGGATGGATTTATAAGAGCACGAATTGCTTCTAGAGATAGTTTGCCAGTATTTGAGACAAAAAGTTAATACCATCAAGTTTTTAATGTAAATTAGTCACAAAATGACATAAAAGGGGGAGGGCGGTGGAACTCGATATGCAGCTACCTCCACGCGGTGAGTTCTGGAGTTATTTGCATCCAAAATGCATACATTTCAGATTTTTGATAAAAATAAGCGAAGAGCTGCATTACAACAATAAAAAGAAAATACAGTTATACGTTTGAAATTTCAAGGTCAAATGGGCAGTAGAAGATGAAAACATTTTGAGCCACTTTTTTTTCTAGAATACACCATTGTATTAGGCAACTTTTCCACGTATAGGCCAATTGATTTAAGAATTTTTGTTTTTTGATGCAGTTTTCACTCCACCCTAATACAGAACCGTATACTTCCACCTTTAAATTTTCAAACTTGTTTTAAAAGAAGTTATAAAGTATCAAGATAAATTTTAAATTTTAGTTTAAAAGTTTAATCTTTCTTTCCAATTTAGAAATTGTTCTTGTTATTTAAGTCTTTTCAAGTTCAACAAGCTTAAGTTAAATAATAAACATAATAGTTGTGAACGTCAAAGTTTTCGCATCTTTCTTACTTTTTGGTTTAATGGCTACAATTTTAAATTTAACACCTAGTAGATTTAACATTCTTGTTTTTTAAAGACAATTTTAAATGAAAGTTTTATATTATTAAAAATACGCCTACTTAATTTTTTGACAGTTATTTATAATAATGCATCTGTTTCTTATATAATTATTTAACATTTTATTATAATTTTATTACTTAATCTTATATAATTATATTTTTCTTAGTTTATCTTATATGATTAGGGCCCTTGAATTAATTTGCGTCCAATAATGGACAATGGGGCGATATTAAAAATGGCTTTAAAGAAATCAAGAACACTTAAAAACGTTTTTAAATATTACATTTTACTTAAAAAGTTGTCTCCAGATATACAAAAATAATAAAATATCTAAAAATTAAAAATATTCGAAAACGTTCCTATTTTCAAACCATTTACTTAAACAAAAAAAGTCTTCTGATATGTCTCATACTCCAAGAGTTGAGGATTCTCTAAAAAATTCGTTGACAAGCGGTATAACATGCCTTTAACCTGTTTTAAATGCTTTACAAATTTCTCCGAAAGACAACTGTTAACTTCAGAGGGCACACAAATTATTTCATCTGTTAAATAATCCAAAACGTACATTTGAAGTTTTATTAAGTTCTTTTGGAACTTAAGTTTTAAAGAAAGGCAAAAAAATGGGGTTTAAAAAACCACAACAAAAAAATCGTAATTTTTTCTTTATTATAAAAATACATATAGGTAACACATTAAGGCAAAATAAAGCAAGTTGATTTATGTAATTCATATTCTTACCAAATTTGTAAATATAGTAATATTTAGGTCTATCGATCGGTAAATGTTAAAATTGCACATAAAATTTGCATGTTAACCGGTATGGATTTTTTTATTTTACAGTGTTTAAAGTTAATGTTTATGCTTTTACAACAATGCATTCTACAAACTCATTTTTATTTCAATTTTAATGTCTTTAACTGAATGACATATTTTTTAAAATACCTTAACCACCTGGGGCACTGCGGATATGTTGCAAACATCAATAAGGCGTAAAATTTTTATGTATGCAAAAACATAAAGCATAATAAAACTGCACTTAAATTTATGAAAATCGTTTCGAGTGCATTTATTTATTATTATATTTTTGTGTTTTAAATTCATGTCACATTTTCCTTTTTTTTTAAGTTTTATTTCCTTTTTAACCTAATTGCGAAAAGAAAATTTATAGGCGTATTCCTGAGCCATTTTTATGAAACAAAGTTCATATAAACATGAGTCCTTAAAATTTTTGTTTTTAAGATACATGGTGTAAAACTTTTCAAAAAACCAAAAAATTTCTAAAACATTTTTTTTTAGTAAAATTTGTTAGCTTGGATATAAAAGTTATTTAATAAAGGATTTGTTGTTATTGTTACATAATTGCTTATACGAAGATATTACACTTAATTTTTAAAAGAACCAAATGTCCTTATTTTTTTGTTGTTATCCTGATATGCAGATTAGCGGATTTTATTTTGTTTTAGAAAAACTAAGCAAGCTGTGTAAAAATATTAGGAAACAAAAAAGTTGTATTGTTAGGTGTTTCATCCGAAAATATTATAAAAGTGGCAAAAAGTCAGTGGCATAAATTTATTTGTCAATAATATTAGCTAAAATGCTTCCACACCACCACTGGCCTCACCAATTACAATTAATTTAGAGGTAAATTTACATTTTATTTTAACAAATTCCACACCCACATTTTATTAAAATCGGATAAGGCATATTAAAGATATTATTAAGAACTCGATTTTCTCTGTAAAGTTTATCACCCTGTTTCTATAAACAAAGCAGTTTCTAGAAACTTTTTTTCATAAAATTGGTTTAGAAGTAGGCCCTTAAATTTTCATACCGCAGTTAGGAAACACCCTGTATTACATATGCATATTTTGTCGTCAATAAATATACAAGCATCATAGAGATATTGTTAGTTGCCCACTTTACATGTCGCTAGATTTCGGTTCGGGAACCTACATTGGTTGGTTAAATACCAACTAATTTATGCAAACAAAATAGTGACTTCACGTAAACTTTGGGTACCAAAGTTTTTGGTTTTTAAATAGTATACCGTGTCTTGGGGGTTAGTAGATGGCTTGGGTATGCTACTATTCTTATCCAGATTTGTTATATTTAAAACGCTAAGCCACATTTTCAAGAAAGTTCATGAGGGTTGTACTGCACAAATTTACTTACATGTATGTTTGTCTGATTACTGAGACCTCTCAATACTACACAGCTTGTCCGCCTAAGTTCTCTACATATGGGAAACTTTTTTATTAATAATTTAACAAAAATAATGGTATTCTTTAAAAAAATTTGACATGGTGTGAAACCGGAAAAGCAATCATTAGATATTCTTTTTTTTTTCAGTAGTATATGAGGTATCCTAAAAATATTAATTTTGTTCAAGAAGAAAGTACCCTTATTTTTGAAAATATCGAAAATTGCTTTAAAGGAAAAATGTTTACAAATAAAAAGAAATCTTAAATATGCAAACTTATTTATTTGCAAATAACGTTTTTTTTTAATTTTTTTAATAAAACAATGAAAATTTAATTTTATACATTCGTAATATATTCGTAATTATTTAAATAAAAGCTTAAGAACTGTCAAAACAGTGCAAAGTCGCAGACACGCTCCCTATCGTATAAAAGATTAAAGGAAAACTTTTTTTCTTTTAAATGAACGAGTTTGCACACATAAAAGTTATTTTTATTTATAAATATTTTTCCCTAATAAAAATTTTCGATATTTTTAAAAATAAGGGTAGTTTCCTCCTGAACAAAATTCATATTCCTTTAAGGACCTCGTATATTATGGAAAAGAATTGATATCTTTTGATGCATATTAAGTTTAAGATTATGCAGAACTTTTATAAGGAAAAACTTTTCTCGTAAAATTAATAATAAAAAAGTTTCCCATATGTAGAGAACTTAGGCGGACACACTGTATATTCAAATATAAAATTTTTATTTATTCTTTATAAAAAGAAAATTATTTTTGTGGCCAAAATAACAAAAAAACTAATATTGCCTATACCACGTAAACATACCAGCTCCCATCCAATCACTAAAGTCAAGCGACAAAGGGCAGGGTTAGAACTGAGATGGGTAACCGCTTGGTCATAACGTGTGCCATTACTTTTTTGTTTTATATCATAAATTAATAAAATTATAATTAAACAAGCTACACAACAATTAACATTATATTTACAAAAAAAATAATTTTAAACTGTATACAGAATCAGCCAAACGAAGTCGTTTATAGGCAATGTGAGGAAAGGAAACAGTTTAACATGAATACCCGCATGTAAATATTTGCATTGGGTGACGATCATCCTTTGTTGTTGCTTTACTTGCCGATATCCCAATACCTAATTTCTTAACCAGTATAATGTATATGCCATACATATTAAGGCAGCACAAAAAGTGTTTATACACCATTTTGAGCACCATTTACTTTGTATATATTTTTTTAACTATAAAGCCTTAAAAATGGCCTTTTTCAAGTTTTTTTGTATATGGTTTTTTTGGCTAATTACATTAAAAATACATACAAAATTTATGGTTCTCGAAATGGTGTATAAGGACCTTTGGTTCTGACAGGTAGTTAAAAATAAGAAGATGTATTAAAAAAATATAAAGGGATCTACATTCGGATCTTCTCCTCTACTGCAAAAAGTTGAGACCATAATTTTAAACTATATAAATATATATAAAAATAAGAGGAAAAATTTCTTACTGCGTATAATTTTCTGACTCTGTTAGGTTTTATCTGTCCAACACTGTCCGATCTAAAGATGCAGATTTTCCCGTTAGACAAAGGTTATCTATTAGACCAAATTGTAGTCACCAACATCAAACCGGTATCTTAAGGACGTTTTTAAAAATTGATTAAATCTTTAACTCTGGTTGGATCCTGCTGACCCAGATGAAAGCCAGGGTTAGTTGGAATAAACAGAAATGACAAAATCAGCTGTTTTATTTTTTAGGTCATAATAATTTATATCGTGTTAATTACCAAAAAAAAAAATATATAAAAAAATAATTTGATATAAGTATATTGATTATTTACAGCTTAAATATTGTTAAAATATTAAAAAATTACTGCACGACTAGAAACAAAGAAAAATAGTCAGTGGCGGCTCGTGCATTAGTGAACAGAAGAGGCATAAGTCATAAAGACTATATAAACACAGAAAAGGCCGGAAATTTTTTGGGGTACTGCACCTATTTAAGGCAAAAGACGTAATATTTGCATAAATGCAAACAAATATCGTGTATTGCCGCATTTATGGTTAAATTTATGGGCTAGGCGAAGCCTCCCCTGCCTCCTCGGACGAGCCTCCAATATAATAATATTGTTTTGGTATAATGCCGATGAATGAAAGCCCAATGGAACATAACTGTTCACGAAGCTTTCTTAAATTTTATATGATCTACTACACGGAAATAATCGAAAGGCGTTGTTTGCTATAAAAGTATAGCGCAAAAATTGTGTTAAATATGTTTATTATTGACGTTCTAAATATAATTTTTGTCATTAATTTTCTGTTATAAAAATCAACGAGTCCTAAAGTTTTGTAAGTGAATAATAGTAGCTAACAACAGTAACCAAATAATAATCTTGACCACATTATAGAAGTATTAAAAACGGTAACATGAAGTTATGCTACAAAAGTAATAAAGGCAGAAAACCGCCAGTGTGTTAAACTTTAATTACCTAATAAACAAATTTTAATTTATTGTTTGGTAAACATCTGTGGTATTAAGTTTTGTACTACCAAAATTAATACAATACAATAAAAGTCCAAAACTTTAGTATAAAAATATATATATACTTCACTTTTGGTTTGGGTTGTACAACTTTGCTCCAGTGACCTTTACATAGAAGTTCATGACATTATGATAGTTTTGCTAATACAAATTAATTTACCGGTTTGCTATGTAATATTAGGTCTAATTAGTCTCATGCTGCCCATCCATTATTATGTAGAGCACTTGAAAGATTATTGTTTGCTGTAACAGTTTAATATGGGCGTGTTAACCAATGTTTCAGTCCGTAATATCTAATACACCTACGAACATAATTATGATTGTTGTATTGTGTGAACAGAGTCATTAAAGGTCTAAGAGAATTAGTTATCCTGTAGTTAAAATATCATTATCATTATATATAATAAAACTAAGTTGATAAAATGTGCGTGCTGATAAAACTTGAAAAGGAGTCCCGATACGATAAAGGGACTTATATAGTGTGATAGCCCTTTATCCCCCCTCGAACAAGAAAGTTCCCGTTTTACCCTAAAGGGCGTATTTTTAAAGATATAAGGACTCTTCCAACCCTTCAACTTGAAAATTAAGTATAGTGGCGCCATCTTTTGTCGAGTATTTGAACTTCATTCAGAACAACGGTTATTTGGGTCTCGTTTTAACTCCTGAGCGAAGCCGGGAATCATAGCTAGTATTTTATAAAGGAGAGCCAAAGTAAACGCGATAGTCATAAAACTATTATATTTGGGCAGTTATGCTGATAAATTGGATATAATTATCTTAATATATTTTTTTATAAGACATATTAACTACCAAGCAACTTACACAATAATATTGCAAATATTGGTAAAAAAATGATTCTTAAATAGTTGTCCAGGCTCCAAATTATTTTATTTTAAACTAAGTAAAAATTATTTTATCTAAACGTGTTATTTACATAACAAAATCGTTATGAATTGTGCATGCCTTATAATTAAAAGAAACGGTATTAATTGGCAATTATATGTGTTAGGGGTAAATATTTAAAGACAGAAATATTTTATGACTCAAATTAAAAGGAAGGAGGACCTAAGGGCGGGCCACACATAATCGCACCGATGCTGCACCGGGCTCGGTTTCACAATGATAGAGAAAAGTGGGACAGATTGATTCGGAAACATTTAAAAGCCCTTTTTATACTCGCAGAATATTAAAAGCATTTTGCCAAGCTAAGTTTCTTTGTTTTATGAATATCTCCTTGTCTAAATAAAAGAAATTTTTTCTAGTTATCTCTATCTAAATTATGCTACCCAATCTTTTTAAGACATTTATTGTTTGTCTGTAACCCTAATTATACCTGTTTTAACAAAATGCGTAATCCAATGTTGTTAGTTCAATAAATATTATGTGTGGCTAGACCTTTATAGTTAAGCCTCGTTTTCACGGTGATAGAAGTCTTGTGAAAGTGCTTTGATGATAGTAACCTCGATAGTCCTGTTATAAAATTGAGGTGTCTACACGAATAAAAAGTATCACGAAAGTAACCAATGTATTACTTTTAGTCCCTCTTTACTCTGTGTTTAAAATCGGGAAAGCTTTTTCCATAAACATTAAAATCTTTCATATTTTTCCAAAAATGTATTATGCCTACGAATTCTTAATTTCTTTGCAGCTTCTACAATTATTTGTAAAGCCGCATCCAGACTTGCAACAATTCGTCAAACATTCGTCCAAACTAACCA